>JAPZAG010002556.1:0-16171 GCA_027475135.1 Bactrocera correcta | reverse complement strand
TAAGGAAACCCTTAAATCTGTCTTTCACAGGTCATTGAAATGGCAAAAAAACACCTAAAATCGATTGTAGACCGCTAAGCGATAGCAAAAGGCATCAGATGTGACAATGGATTAGTAAAGAACAGTATAATTTCAAAAAACCAAAGTTTGAAAAGAAAACTATGTTAACTTGATGAGATTTCTCGACATTTCAGAGAAGAGAGGTTAAGAAAAAGGCACAAATTGGCCCATAATTATATTAAAGTATTTCTGAAAAGCAAAAAATTATCTGGTTTCAAAACATTTATATATAAAAATTGAGAAAATCTTCGATATGTACTCTATTATGGACCTGAACTGTGAGTATCGCAATTTTAACCGAATATATTCCAGGCAAACACCTTTAAGCCAAGACACACACCACACCAGGAGTTTTAATATAAGTTTGCATTTCGAAATCAAACTCTTTCATAGAGTTCAAAAATCTTAAATCACACTTGGGACTTTAAATGTTGGGCATAAAACCGTGTCAACAAGTATAGACAAAACGACCGTCAGTGTCGTAGAAAAAAGTATTATTTTACAAAACTTAAATGAAGATTATAAAACAAATCAAATGCACATAAATACATATAAACATACATATATATAAATGTAAGCGCGTTTTGTTTGTGTCCATCTGGCAGCAATGAGCATTTGATTGATTAATCGTTTTTGACTGTGATTGCATTCATTCTTTAATGTAGCCATTCATGCTGTGGAGATGTTGCACGCACCTACACACACATACACAGCTGCAACGTAATGAGGCATTAACTAACTGTGTGTAGGCAAATGAAAGTCAGCCAATCAATGATGCACTCACGTCGCCTATGCAGTAATCAGTCACACCCATACATACAAGCCAATGAGCATTTGTTTACATGAAGGTGGTCACTTATTAAGCGAGTCAATCAGTCGACAAAGGCACGTCAATAATCTGAGATGCGCTTTCTTTTACCAATTTTTTTTCGCTGTTTTCTTCTCTAAGTTTTTTGTTCAAAAGCAGCAAAACACAATTTTCATTTTAAAGCTTCGCTTGGCAGCCGCCAATGTAAGCCTGCGACACGCCGCCACCTCCTTACTGCTTGTGGGCAAAGAAATTCTTTCTTTTTGGCTCATTTTTGTAACAAATGTATGTGTGTTTGTGTAAGCAGTTAGCTTTTTACTGCTTCGCACTTCCAACTGCGCACTGTCCGCATTCATTGTGCGTCAAAATGCCCACTGACCGATTTCCGTTTATTTGCTCGTCTCTGCGCTTCTATCGCACATTGTTGCTGCCACACACAGTGCGGCTGCTGGAAATCCATTCCACGGCGCGCATGCGTGCCTTGTTGAATACACGCACCTCCTGCTCTCGCCCCCAACAGCGCTACAGTTCGCTTAGTCTCCCCCGTTACCCAACCAGCAATCACTTTACTCAATATTAATTAGTACAAGTCAGAGAAAAGGTGTTAACACTGTTAGTGCCTTAAATGAGCTACAAATAAATTGTTTTATAAACGTTGCTTTTAGGCTGAATCGACTGCGGGAGCTTTTGTTTTCGTATGGCTTAGAATATATCGCACTTTAGTGGGTAATGTGTTTGTTTGTGAACATGGTTTTTAGATAATTCTAAAGAGCACTTGATGGATGTTACCTATATTTGAGTGACAGTGTGGGAACGGCAACTACGGAACGGAGGTGAGTGGGAGCTTTCAGGTGCTCAATAGAAGAGTAAATTTTTCGTTTTTAAAACGAGTTGTATGTAATTAATCAATCGATTTCTGGGTCAACTCCGCGCAATCAATGAAAAGTGTTTTAGAGCAACAACCGTTAGTTAAACACATAGCGGGACCACCCCCCTAACTGTTTTCATTCACTTGATGTTTTATTTCGAACTCTTGTGCACTTTCTTCTTAGCACTCTGCTGCGCATTTACTTTACTTTCATTTTAAGGCCTTTCTAGTAGTAAATATAAGGTCTGTCGCAAAAGAAACAAAAAATTAATATTTTTCAAAAGTTATATTTTTTATTCAAAGTTGTTTCCTTGTGCTTCGATACAGCGTTTAGCCCGGTCAATTAGCATTTCAAATGAGTGTTTATGGTCGTTTTTCGGAATGCTGTTGAGAATATCGGTCGTCGCCTTTTGGATAACTGAAATGTCCTGAAACCAATGTCCTTTCATGGGCAAATGATGTTTCCAAATAGGTAAAAATCACAGGGTGCCAGATCAGGTGAGTAGGGTGAGTGATTAATGGTAAATATGGAGTTTTTTTGTCAAAAAATCAGTGACAAGCGTCGACCGATGACACGGCGTATTATCGTGCAACAGGCTGCCTCACGGTATTGTGGTCGAGCACGACGAATGCGTGATAAACGCTTCAAAAGCACCAAGGTAAAACACAGCATTAATCGTTTGACCAGGTGGGACGAACTCTCGGTGTACAATACCCTCGGAATCGTAAAAACAAATAAAGCATTGTCTTTATTTTTGACTTCTGAAGACGAATTTTTTTGGCCAGACTTCTGATCGTCACAGAGGTCCTCACGACCTTCTTGGAATCGCTTAAACCACTCATGCACATTACTACGGGACGGGCACTGATCACTATAAACTTTTTTCATGATTTGAAATGTTTCAGTAAACGTTTTCCCAAGTTTAAAACAAAATTTAATATTTGCTCTTTGTTCAAAATGCATTTTACGACCGATGACCAAAAGCTGGTGTCACTTTTTGATCGATAACATCAATTGTAGTTATCCAATTGTCTTAAAATTTTTACGAAATGTTAACAAGAGATCAAAGTTTTTATTTCATATACCCACCAATAGATGGCGCCACCAGAAACAGTTATATTTAAAAAGTTCTGTTTCTTTTGCGACAGACCTTGTAAGACAGAGGTGCAGCTGAGAGACTGAAATTCAATACAGAATTGGCTAACAAAGTGTTACTAACTTCATCGATCAATTGGCCCAGGAAATGCGATTATCTTTATTTTGAAAAAAGTTATAATAGTAAAAGCCAAACCTGGCCAGAGGCGGAAATTTAACATATGATTAGATATATCCGACACAGGACTATTTCTCAGTATATAAAGTAACCTCAAATCTGTCTTTAACAGGTCATTGGAATGACAAAAAGCACTTAAAATCGATTGTGGGCCGGAATTGTAAACGAAAGTAAAGGCTATCAGCTGTGACAATAGATTATTAAATGGAATTTAAGTTACAAAAAAAGAAGTTTGAAAAGAAAATGTTGACTTGATGAGATTCCTCGACAATTCATACAGGGGAGGTCACGAAAAAAATTTTGATCGCTAAGCTTTAGCAAAGGAAACCAGATGTGTTAATGGACTCTGGTTTAATTTAGAGTCAGTAGCTTAAAATACTAACTTCTAGAAAACGAAGCAAAGCTCGTGTTAAGTCTCCTGAAACTTTATGTTCTGGGATTTAAACTAACCTAAACATTATTAGAGTTACCGGGGTCTGCAAAGACAAACAAAAATAATTTGTATAGGTTTGTGATCATAGATAATTCTTCGTTGACGATACGCGATAAACCGAATTCAAAGCGAGAGATGCAACATACAGCGTACAAAGTCAAGAAGTGTATGGTTTGGAACGCACATGGACTGACTTTCCCCAAAAATTTTTAAACGTGGAAATCCATAAACAGCGAACAAACGTCAATGAAAATTTTTAAATATACAATTACCGAAAAGTGGTTCTATTCGAAAAAGAAGAACACGATATTTCATCAAAACAATCCAACGGAAAACAATTCAATGCAAACATAAACCAATTCAATTGGTTCCTAGTGGCTTTCGCATCCATTGTTTTTCTCCGGTCTACCGTCTTTTGATTTTCTTAGACCTCAAGAGTCATCGCTCATTCTTATAAATATACTCGTACAAAGAAGCTACCTTAAACAAGACTTCAGAAATTCTTTATAAGCACAGATCTCATGAGAGCTGTGATTTTTTATAATTAGTAGTCAAAAGTAAATAGACAAAATCGTCTGTCATAACTAAAAATTAAGTTATTGTAAGTAAGCACTTTTCAGACAAAATGAGCCCATTAATGATATCGATGGAAAACTGCAACCAACTTAAAGCGCGAAAGACATGCAGGCGGCAGCAAAGCCAGGCAACAAACGAATCTGCGTCTGAGCAACGCCACCACAATTGGCATGCGGCAATTCATGTCAATGACAATTGTCGTAAAAAAACTTTTACCACTTTGATTTGGCATTTGACAACAATTTCGCTATTGTTGCTTGTCGATCAGAGCGCCACCACATTTGAGAGCAGCAAAGCGTGGCAGCCAGTGGTGACAAACAATGCAATCAAAATCGCATGTGTGGCAAGGTGTATGGCCAACAACTGTCTGAGCGAGCGACCGACCGACAAGCGGACAATATGAACGACGACAACAATATGCCAAAGCCGTCAGCAGCCAACAAATTATAAAAACACAAATAATAAGAAAAGAGAGAAAAATCAAAGCACCTCACCACTGACACTGACATTGGCATTGGGGATATGCAACGCGGCACAGAGCGCAGGCGTTGGCAGTTTCAACTGTTATACGACTGTCAATTGGACAACTGTCAGTAACGACATTATATGCATTTTGCCATTACTTGGCTTTCTTCAAAAGTTTAGCTTTAGTCACTTGTGGGCTTCAGCTGCAGCACTCTCGCTCTGCTTTCGTCTTCTCTATAAAACCCACAACCTCTTCGGTCACAGACAATTTATTCGCTTGGCTTTAACGTATTTACAACAAATCCACTTGTAAATTATATTATTACCGTTGTATTCGCATTAACGGATAAGCAAAGTTTCAGATTTTTTGGGGCTAATGTTTTTTCGCCATTTTCGACGACGACAGGAGACAGACGACGGTTGAGCGAAGGCGGATCACTGTCGCCTGCCTTGAGATGAAATTGTCGTAAATTTCGATCGCTACTATGGATGTCAGCGGCATAGGCGCAGCTGTAGGCAGGCGGTATGTTGAAGCAACCTCTGCACGCGAAGCGAAAGTTCATGTTGCAAGCATAAATGCAGCAACGGCGTATATGAATGTTAAAGCAGTTATCTTGTGCTCATATTAGTACTTGAAAGGCAATATTATTATGCGGCTAATATGGGGATTAGTGGTGCTATGCAGACAAATATGGGCTGATTTCATATATCATAACTTGTGAAGTGAAATCGAAAGGATATGTGATGATAGCATATTTTTGCCTGACTGAGATAAAATTTATTGTCACATAAAATAATGCTAATGAGAAACGAAGTACTTCTTCTTAATTTTATTGGTTTATAAGTCGAACCCGTTTCCCCTCAATCGATGATGATAGCGGGACGTTCCTTACCCAACCATGAAGAAGTTCGAATACAATTACCCGAATGCAGAACAACAGAGTTTCAGGGGCCGATGAATTGGCGGTCGTTCTACCTGTATTCAAAGACGGCAGCAAAGAACTGACAATGAGCATACATCAGCTTCTTTGTAATAAATCTTCTGCCGAAAAATGCCCGACGATTGTAGTTTAAGTGACCTTATCAGTGTGGCTTTAGATCGGGAAAAAGACCCGTGAAAAGAGAATCGATACTTCACCACCCCTTCGTTGAATTCGAAGCCGATTTTGTCAGTACGAAATGAGCTCCCTTTATCCGCATGTCTGAATTTGGTAACCCCGCAAAACTAATAAGGATAGGGTAAACTAATTTGAGCAATACCAAAAGCTCCATTAGGATTGGCAAGGACCTATCCAAGCCTTCCGATACCAAGCGAGGTTCCAGACAAGGCGACTCCATTTCGTGCGACTTCTTCAATTTGCTCTAGGAAAACATAATTCGAGCTGCAGAACTAAATAGAGAAAGGTAACCTCTTCTCAAAAGATTGTACAGCTGCTGGAAAGTTCAGGTGGAAAGGACCTGGCTTTGCTGGAAATCTCCAGTTGGCGCCAAGCAGCGAAAAGAAGAACGAGTGGAGGGCTTTTAAACTTGACGTAAAAGCAGTGCAGACAATAGAGAGAAGAACGATATTTTATTTTTGGGTACTAGGAAGGAGAAAACCTACTACTAAACTTCAAAGAACCATCTACTTTAAGAAAACATCCGCCTATTTTTTTGTTGGGTATCAACTTCGATTTTGGAAAAATCGGAAATTGAGCATTCTTCATTTTATTTATTTAGAACCATTCTGCGAGGTATTTAATTAAAAATCTCATTATTGAACACAAGCAAAAACTATTCATACAATGTTTTAACTATTCATACTCGACGAAAAAAAAAACCCCTTGTTATACCAGGCTTTAAAAAGGAGGTTGTTAAACTTTTTCGCCCCGTGAAATGGGGGAAAGGGAACTCGCAATTTTTCCCCGATATTGATTTTTTAAAAGAAAAGGGGGGACCTTACCATCCATAACTTTCTATGAGAAAAGGCCAAAATGAGTTCACATAAAAGGGGGCCTATCCCGGACCCAAAAAAAAATTTGAGAAAAACCCCCCGATTTCACAAACAAAAAACCTGTTTTTCCACCACTACAACCTACGGGCTACCAATTCCGCTACGAAACCAATTCAGATCAATCATCTAATTTTGCAGATCTTTTGAAAACAGTTTCAGACAACCTAAAAGAGCTGGAACACCGCTGGTTTGGTAAATTGTTGTACTTGGAATAAAGGAGATCTACAATCCGAAGGAAAAAACCCAAAACTCAAATTTCTTGGGGCATATACTATTGGCTACAATTTTATAATTTTATTTAATAAAAATTGGTTTAAAACCTTATGAAACATCTAATGAAAAGTAGCACCAAAACTTCCTTCGTGGTAATGACAACACCTCACACACCCACAGAATTTCTCGGTCGGAGTGAACTGCCGACAATCGACGAACTTCGTTTGGAAACATGTGTCAACACCATGAACCTGAAATCGCAAATGGTGCAGTAACAGGCAATAGACCAACAACAGTAACAATTAAGCGGCCACAACAAAAATGACATTATTTAAAGTAGTTAAGACAACAGTAACAGCAACAAAAACAACTTGTGCAGCACGTATTCTAATTAGATTGTCAACAACACGAAAACAACCTCATTTCCAACAAATGTGTCCGCACATTAGCAAAAAGGACGAGCGAAAGAAAGGAAGAAAAGCGAAGAAAAACCAAAAAAAAAGCGTTGACGGTAAAACATTGTGACACAGCAGCAGCGGTGGTAACAGCAGCAACGGCAGTTAAATCTGCATAAATGTTTTGTTAAGTTCATTAACATGGTTCAGGTTAATTACCCGGCATTTTCGGTCGCATGAGAGGCGCATTTCAAGGAAATAAGCCATTAACCATTAAGCAAAAGCGGCCCAAAAGTGTGCAAAAAGGCCGCGCAAAATGGTGGGTGCACATATGCACCGCCATCCTATACATGTGTTTATGCATGCAACATGTGGCAAGTAGAGCAGGCAACCGGCACAGCTAGTGGGCATTGCATGGAGGCTGCTGATAAGCCAGCAATGACAGCGGCTAGGCTGCTAGGGCAAAAACGGGCTGGCAAGTAGCTAGCAGTTAATAGGCAGCAGTCAGCATCAGCGGCACGATCATCATTGTCGGCATGAGCAAATGAGTAAAATCTTGGGACACAAGCGCAAACATACAAACACACAGCTAAATATATGTAAGTAGCAGTTAGTCAATGTGGATATATGGCGGAGGCAACAATGGGTGCCATATGTACCACCAAAAGCCGATGCAGCATCAGCGGCAACATTTGCACCAGCACCAGCAACGGCCAGGCCATTGAAACAAAAGCAGACAACAATAAATGCACACACACATATACACACTGTACACCGTTGTAGCGTTCAGTAAGTATAGTATTTAAGGATGTTGTCTCCTAAACGAGGCGCGCGTGAATAACTAATTTCAACGGAAAGCAATGCTGGGCTTTTAACTTGCAACACAGCAACATTGCGCTGCAACTTGCTATTTAGACCAGAAACTATACTCTTACATATATTAGTCCACATACATAGCTGCCGACACACAAGTGATTATAGGTGGAGACCCTAAACCGCTGCTCTAGGCAACATTTATCACCCACCATCAGAGGCGGTTGAGCAAAAGCGAAGAGCGCAGCAGCGCTGGCAAACGAAATGAAGCGGAGCAAGCCAAACGCTTTGGAGCAAAAGGAAATCCATTTTCATGCCTGCCAAATAGCCAAATCGGTAGTGAATCAGGCAAGCAGGCGCGCAGTCGAGCTGGTTGCAGCAACACAAACTCAAATACATTTATATTGCGCGCTCAAAGCTGAAAGATTTGGTCAGGCGTAGCGGCAAAGTTAATCGGTGACACGTCGCGTATAAATGAATACCGAACGAATAGCGTATATGCCGCCGAACACACGTGGTTCGTAAATGTGTGTGTCGGCACCAATTCGTGAGACACAGAAAACACCTGATAAGGGCCCAAACCCCCAAAGCTGAACCCCGTACCAAAAACACATCCACCGCTATGAAGCTATGCCGAAATCAGCATTTGCCTATTCTTTTAAGCGGAGCGCAACTTAAAGACATCGCAGTTGTGCTTTTAAAAAATAATACAAATTTAACTAAACAAAGGTATTGCAGCGCATTTAGCCGCTAAATGTTGTAGGTATTTTGTGCGCGCGCTCCGCCCAAATGAGCTGTAACGAATTGCTGCAAAATGAGATGATTTCAAGGAAGTCACAGGTAAACGGGTGCACGCCAGCTTGACAGTGTGACCGCGGCACGCAAAGTAACTTGCCGCGCGCTAATTTACTCATACGTGCAACAACAATGCGTTCACATTACTTAGTTGCTCCGACGCGCAGTTAACAAGATGAGACTAATTTGCCAGCGCAAAGAATTGTTGAAATTCACTTTTTCAGCAAAAGAACCTAGCGGTTTAGTGTAGAATTCTCGCAAGTGTCACACTATTTCAACTAAGGAATTGCTTGAGGGGCTTAAGTTCTTAATCCATACAAGAATTTTAAAAATTGACTTGTACTGAAACCGCTTTCGAGCTACGATAGAGTCCAAGAAGGTTAGCCAATATTTTATTGCTGTGTTAAGCCAGTTCTTCCTTTGTATTACTTAATGAGACCAGGCAATCCAAATTAAATTTACTTTATCAACATATGTATAACAGGCTTCATAGACCCAAACACCAAAATCCAATGTCGTAAAACCTCTTAATACTCGAACAATAATTCACTAACCTCTTTATTGTAGAACTTTTCGATTTTCGCAAAAGAATCCTTAAAATATTTTCTTATATTCTAGTTTTTGAAACGCAGAACTACAAAAAATTGCAGCAAACCCGGACCTAATACAGTAAGAAAGCTCAAATGGACTCTAGAAGTTTTTTTCAAATATTTGGTCATACAAGTCCAATCCGAAAGGTCTTCTGGATGAACTTTATGGAAAGCTTTCTCTTATAAGGAACAAAATGTAAGGTTTTGTAACCAGCGAGTGACTGATACCCAGAACATACTGAAATTATGGAGGAAAGACTTCTCCAGCCTGCTGAATGGCATTGACAGCATAACACTAGGAGATGGTGAACCCGATTCCCCAATCGATGACGATTGAGCAGATGTTCCATTGCCCGACCAAGAAAAAGTTCCAATAGCAATTACCCGTATGAAGAACAACAAAGCGGCAGGGGTCAATGGATTGCCGGCTGATCTATTCAAATACGGCGGGGAAGAACTAATGAGGAGTGTGCATCAGCTTCTTTGTAGAATATGGTCGGACGAAAGCATGCCCAACGAGGAATAAGGGGAAAAAAAGGAAGAACCCACAATCTGTGTGAACTACCGTGGGAAAAGCCTCCTCAACATCGCAAATAAGGTTTTATCGAGGGTACTGTATGAAAGACTGAAGCTCACCGTCAACAAACTTATTGGACCTTATTAGTGTGGCTTTAGACTTACAAAATCTGCAAAGAACTAGATTTTTACCGTGCGCCAAATCTTAGAAAAGACCCGTGTAAGGAAGATCGACACACACTACATTTTCGTTTATTTTAAAGCCGCCTTCGACATTCATAACTTCGAATCGTAGATAATTTCGTTTACCTTGGACCCAGCATTAACACCAACAACAGCTTCGAAATCCAACGCAGAATAATTCTTTCTAACAAGTCCTACTTTGGACTGAATAGGCAAATGAGAACTAAAGTCCTATCCAGGTGAACGAACACAAACTCTACAAGTACTATATGGTGCAGGGGTATAGACGATGACAACATCTGATGAGCCGGCTAGACTGGCTAGGTCATGTGGTCCGAATGGATGACAACCTTTCAGCTCTGAAATTATTTGGCCCGCCGAGGGAAAACCTCCACTCGTTGGAAAGACCAGGTGGAGAAGGACGTGGCTACACTTGAAATCTCCAATTGGCGCCAAACAGCGAAAAGGAAGGACGACTGGCGCGCTGTTGTGAACTCGGCTATTACCGCGTATGCGGTGTCAACGCCTATAAAGACGAAGAAGAACCATATTTGATAAGAAATTCCGGAAACAAGACTTCAAGGTGTAAAGGTTCTGCGTACCACTTCGACCAACTTTGAGCTCTACATTTCAGCTTTTAGAAGCCACGTGCTCAGCTCTACTCCACGTGTCACCCTTTTAACAAAAAACTGATCCGTTTTGAACTCAACACAACCTATTTTGACCCAGACCAGTGGGTACATTTATTGTGTACACTTTTTATCTGTGGAGAAATCGAAAGCTCAAAAGAAAAAGTTGAAAAAAGTGCGTACATGCTAGCAGAGAGAGAGAAAGGCATTTCTGCCAGCCGCAAGTGCAAAAGCACACGTGCGGGGGCTGTCATCGCTGTAACTGACGGAATTAGAATAATAAAATCACTACTAGGCATAAATTTATTAAATGACCCAGTTATTCACGTGCCGCAACGGTGGCGCATGGGCATATTGCAACAATGTGGGATGCCGTTAAAAACTACATACACCTTCTTTGCATAGTTTGTAGATATGTGAATGCGCATGCGCGTGTGCGACTTGGCGCATATCATCGTTTGCGACACATTGCGTGCCATATCGCGAGGGTTATCGCTTGGAATGTAAATTGACATTGGCAGATTGAACGTCAGGCATGTATGAGTTGTTGCCGCACAAGTGTGGCAAGTTGCGGCTACTATGGCGGCGGCGGCTATGGCTCCACCCAAGCAAGTGAACTAGGAAAGACTTTCTAAATGGAATGTAACGATTGCACGCCATTTACTATATGTGGCATGTGGCATATGGCATATGGCATGTTGCATGCCACAGTCATGTTGTGCGCATTAGTAAAAAATTAAACAAATGCAATAATTTGAAGCGAAAATATGCTAAATCGATTGCCATGGCGGACCAACCTTTCACAATATCACCGAACGGCATCACGAGAGCGATGTGGCTGCGAAGTGTGAGGTACGACGCCGCATATGTACCACACACACATACCAGCAAGGCAAGTAGATGTGTTGGCCATATAAATAAATTTGACAAAAACGCGCGATCAATTTGAATGATTTGTTGCGACCAAATGCTACCGAATGCGCAGACAGCCTCGAGGCTCGGAAATGCGGCCACCAGCGACTGGCGTTCCGCCGCCTGCATAAATTAACGCTAGAGAGACACACTTCATGGCGCATTTGCCATAGACGCCAACACCGGCGGCCCTGCCTGGCTAACAAACCACTGGCCGGAGGCGGTGGCGACCATTTCACTTTAATTAATACCTGGCTGCCAACACAGCAGCTAAAGCAAGAACAAGAGCTGAAAGCATTTGCTGCTACACTTTAGCGCACCGAGCTGTTCATCAGCTACCACCGTAGCCAATAATTGTCACTTGCGGCTGAGTGGCGGCGCCCACCAACGCCACTCCAGCACTCCAACGTCATCAGCATTGCCATCAACTAACCACCATTAGCATCCGCAACAGCAGCAACAAGTTTGTGCACATGCAACATGCTGCTGACTGTTGTGCCACAGTCCATTTGTCCACCGTGTGCGCCATTTACACACATACTCGTATATGTATGCATGCCACATCGTCAGTCAGCCGCCACTCAAGCGCAAAGTCGGCACATATCTGTGTGTCACCAATGGCTGGCAGTCTGTCCGTCAGTCAGTCCACCGGCTTTTTGTCTGCTTACAGTATTATTAGCGTTTCTTCGTTTTGTGGCAAAACCGTTTTTTGTGCCTGTCGCCTGGCAGCTTCTGTTGCAACTTCTGTTGCGGGCGCTTTTGCACATTGTAACTGCTGTTGGCGTTGTAATTGCTGTTGACAACTGGTGTTGACATGTTTCCATGCACGCTGCACCATCATTTCTCTGCGCTGTGGTGGTGCCCCGTATGCGCGTCAGACGTGCATTCCGTTTGCTTGATCGCCCGATAGTCTGATTTTTTGGTATTTCGTCTATTTCGGGCATTTTGTCCTTTGCTGCACCACACATTTGTTAGTGCTTATTTGCACTTATTTTGCACACAAGTGTGAATTAATGTCAAATACACTTTATCGTGATGAAATTGAGTTGTGTGTCGTATTAGCGGAGTTTATGGGCTTTGGGTGGCAGTGTTACAGTTAGAAAGAAGTAATGACATATAATATAAATTAAATTCAGAGATTTTTTCAAAGAGTACAAATTATAATAACTATAATATTATTATTTTGTAGAAAAAAAGAGTTTAATTAAAAGAACACATAAATAATTTGACCTCAGTTTGACCTTAGATTATAGGTATCGAAAGAGAATAATTTAAATTTATGAACTTACGGAACAGAATCATTATTTATATATTGTGCATTATCATCACTTGTGATAAAATCGATATATTTTGTATTTCGTTCCTGAAGAAATGTCTCTTAGAATTTGAAGAATTTTTAAATAGCAGACAGAGAAGAAAAATAAGATCCGGATAGAAGAAAATGTCAAAAAATCGAAGAGAGAAGTATAATTTTACATCATAATGCTCTCAGAGTTCTGTTCATATCTTTATAAGATATCTTAAATTATCATCAATAACACTAATCAACAAATCTGAAGGAAACATTAGAGACTGATGTGCTAAGCGGCCTATAGGTATTTGAGGTGTTCTGATTACAAATTTGAGTTCAAAACATTTTTCCTTTGCGTATAGCTATTTTTATAATTTCAGTAAATAGTGGTGGTTTGAAACCTACAACTCTAACTACAACCAAAAATCTACGAGTTAGAAAGCTACCCAAAATTAGGAAAAGGCAGCCTCTAACATCAAAGTCGCGAAATTACTGTAAACTAGGCAGGCGTATGAGAGGTTTTCGAACGGAAAGAATTTCAAAACTCTTTCATGAATGAAAAGAGAAAAAAGTGTTGAACAGATTCACTTATATGATTTCTCGAGGCAAAGTTACTCAAGTAGTCGCAGTATTATGGTAATGGTTGCTATTACAAGCTTTTAATAATAGGAAAGATTTCTCATAAAAGCTCATAACAAAGGAATTATAAATTTCAAGTTTATTGGGAGACCTTCATTTATTTTGACCACTGTCCCAAAGTTATAATTAAGAGTATCATAGGAGGGGTAAAGAAAAAGGCAGTTTCGTTGACTTCAACTCAATTTGTACTAAAGTATTTTAACCTAATAAAATTGTATTTAACACAAACGTATGTATCATATAGGTTTGTAACACAAAGTAACTTAGTGGCATTGTGAGCTATTGTAAGTAGTTAATTATTGTGCATAGTCCAAAAGTCATTTCCGGTAACATTTGAGTTGCTTTCTTTAAGTCTTCTATTTGCTCAAACATGATCAAATAAGCAAAATACGAATATTTTAAGTATATAATAAAGGCAAAAATGCACTCGCGCCAATAAAATTAGTGAGTTTATGGCCCATCGTTTCATTTCATAACAACGATGGTTTCAACGTTCCTGTGAGAGTTCGAAGATCGCCAAGCTGGAGCCAGCGCGAAAAGCGATAAAAACCTGAATTAGTCAAAAACGGATAGTAGTCATCAAACCTTATAAACCATTTAAAATTGGATCTAAAAAGCTCATGTATGGTCACACGATTATTCAATATCCAAGACTTTTGACGACCCATTTGTTTACACTTATTTTAGGTCCTGTATTTTCTATGATAAAAATATAAATAAATATTGTGTGTACTCACCAAAGTCTCATCCGTGAATAAATTTCCAGTTGTTTTTCCTTTCAGTCACTTCACTCATCATTGCAACTAATCACACATGAATCAACGCAAAACACACAAACGCAAGGCATTCACTGATTTCTATCATTTCTAATTTATTTAAAAATTAAACTAAATCAAAAATTATCCGTTTGTAACCAGATTAAAAATTCTCAATGATTCTTTTCACTTCTTACTTGTTTATATAAACGTACTAACGTTTTAAAAAAACGATAAATTGCACGAAAACGAACAGAACCGAACCGAATGCATGGCAGCAGCAGCAGCGGCAATAAGTGTAATTATTCAGCAAACCACATTTTAAGCACTCACAACTATTTATGATGCTTTTATCTCACATTTCTTTTATTTACTTGAAACCAACATTATTTTTATAAACTCGATCTAATATGCACTTTTTGTTATTTTTTACACATTACTTTTAGATTTCACTTGACTTTTGCACACGCACTTTTGTTTACATCTGCCCACATGACAACTGCAGCAGCACTCTTCCAAATTCCAATCAGAAAAATATGTGACGACTGCATTGCTCTCACGCCGCTCACTTGTTTGCAAGAATACTGTTGTTTTGTTTAAATGCACTGTTCTCCTTCACTACTCTACTTATCAATGCTCATGAGAATGTAAATATGTATGTTAATAAAGAACAAAATGCAGTGCCGTTTGATTTTTTGCATATTGTACATAGAGAAGTTAGGGCAGTCTAGGATTAAAACAAAAGGATATATAGTATTAGACTAAAAAACCACATTTTCGGAATTTTAGAAACATAAGACATGATGAAAAAATTATATATTATGCTTAAAGTACATTTTATGGCTTTAGAAATATGAGTCAATGGTGAAAAAATATTACCCTTGCCCAATCCACCTTAATTTCAAAGCGTTCGAGTATAATTTTTTTTCGCTATCTTTCTAACAGATAAATATTTTTTGCCTTAAGTGAATTAAATGAAGAGATCTTTTTAAAACTAAGCTCACATCTGACTAGAATTATGATTGAAAGGCATACAAAAAAGTTGAAAACTTTAGCACAATTGTCAATGACCCTAAGCGAAGTAAACAATTTCAACGCCCATTAGTTCTCTTAGGGTTGTTGACCTTGCTAAAGTAAAGAAAATTGCAATTGATCTCGGCTTGTTGAATTCACAGACGGTAACCAAAAAGGTTATTGGCCTCCGGTTGTTGACCGCGCTAGAGGTAAGCAAAAGGGTCATTGATCTTACCGAAGGTCAACCTCGCTAAAGGTAAACAAAAACGTCATTGACCCTAACAAAGGTACTTGTCCTAGAGAGGTTGACTAAAGTTTAACAGAGACACTATTGACCTAACCAAAAATCATTGATCTCTGGGTTGCTGACCTTTGCCATTGTTCTAGGGTGGTTGACTATAGCTTAACAAAAACATCATTGAGCTAACAAAAAATCAGGGTTGCTGACCTCGCTAAAGGTAAATGACTCTCTTCATTGCCAAACCAAAGATTACCTCACGATGATTGACTTTACCGAATGCAAAAACACATCAACAAAGAATCCTTGACCTCAGGAAGGGTCACCTCAAGGCTGATTGACTAAATCTTGATCGCTAAAGGTAAGAAAAGGCCTTGTCCTCATGGTTGTGGGCCTCGCTAGGAGGGAAACAACAGGTTTATTGGCCTCGGGTTGGGTCGTTGAAGGGATAAAAGGGTTTATATTGTATATTGAACTATAAAAGTAATTTTTTAAAAGAAATCTTATATAATCAAACAAAATAAATAAGAAGAAATAAAATCTATTGCCGAAATTAATATAAATCCGCATTTGAGTGACACAATGATGCCGAGGTCAAGAGTGCAAATAACAAAACAAAAACAAACAAATACAAAACACAAATCGGAAAAGTATAAAAAAAAGAAAAAATAGTCAAAATATGCAGACCGAAGTTGAGCTGAAAAGAGTGCT
>JAPZAG010000261.1:0-72344 GCA_027475135.1 Bactrocera correcta | reverse complement strand
TAGATTTTAGTAAGATAAAGGGGTTTAAATTTAAACTTAAATATGTTAAACTAATGATTTAAAGGCATTTCGATATCGATTGCTAAATGTGTATATACAAAAAATCGACTTTATACCTAAATATAAGATTACGGAATTCTTCCAAATGCACTGCCGTTACGCCGATAAGGCTTTTGTAGACTTTAGTAAGATAAAGAGGGTTAATTAGCTTAAATATGTTAAACTAATGATTTGAAGCATTTCGATATCGATTGCTAAATGTGTATATACAACAAAATCGACTTTATACCTAAATATAAGATTACGTAATTCATCTAAATGCTTTGCCGTTACGCCGCTAAGCCGTTTGTAGACTTCAGTAAGATACAGAGGGTTAATTAACGTAAATATGTTAAGCTAATGATTTGAGGCATTTCGAAATCGATTGCTAAATGTGTATATACAACAAAATCGACTTTATACCTAAATATAAGCTTACGGAATTCTTCTAAATGCACTGCCGTTATGCCGTTATGGCTTTATGTTAACTTCAGTTCGTTAAAGAAGGTTTATTAACTTAGATATGTTACACCAGTTATTTGAAGCATTTCGAAATCGCTTGCTTAATGCATATATACAAGAAAATCGACTTTATACCTAAATATAAGATTACGGAATTCTTCCAATGTCTGTCGTTATGCCGTCATGGCTTTTGTAACTTAAAGAAATGTTAAAGGGGGTTAATTAACTTAAATATGTTAAACTAATGATTTGAGGCATTTCGATATCGATTGCTGAATGTGTATGTACAAGAAAATCGACTTTATACCTAAATAAAATGATTACGGAATTTTTCCCAAACATGCACTGCCGTTATGCCGTTAAGGCTTTTGTAGACTTTAGTAAGAAAAAGGGGGGTTTAAATTTAAAGCTTAAATATGTTAAACTAATGATTTGAAGCATTTCGATATCGATTGCTTAATGTGTATATACAAGAAAATCGACTTTATACCTAAATATAAGATTACGTAATTCTTCTAAATGCTTTGCCTTATGCCGCTAAGCCGTTTGTAGACTTCAGTAAGAAAACAGAGGGTTAATTAACTTAAATATTTTAAAAGCAAAGTGATTTAAAGGCATTTCAAATATTGATTGCTAAATGTGTATATACAATAAACTCGACTTTATACCTAAATATAAGCTTATGTAATTCTTCTAAATGCTTTGCCGTTATGCCTTTAAATGGCTTTTTTTAACTTCAGTAAGTTAAAGGGGGTTTATTAATTTAAAGATATTTTAAACACCAGTTATTTAAAGGCATTTCAAATATCGCTTGCTTAATGCATATATACAAGAAAATCGACTTTATACCTAAATAAAATGAAAACGGGATTCTTCCAAATGTACTGTCGTTATGCCGCCATGGCTCGTTGTAACTTAAAGAAACTTTAAACAAAAGGGTTAATTAACTTAAATATGTTAAACTAATGATTTAAAGGCATTTCGATATCGATTGCTGAATGTGTATGTACAAGAAAATCGACTTTATACCTAAATATAAGATTATGTAATTCTTCAAGTGCACTGCCGTTATGCCGCTAAGGCTTTTGTAGACTTCAGTAAGATAAAGAGGGTTAATTAGCTTAAATATGTTAAACTAATGATTTGAGGCATTTCGATATCGATTGCGAAATGTGTATATACAAGAGAATCGACTTTATACCTAAATATAAAATTACGGAATTCTTCTACATGAACTGCCGTTATGCCGTCATGGCTTTGTGTTAACTTCAGTGCGTTAAAGAAGCTTTACTAACTTAAATATGTTAAACTAATGATTTGAAGATTTTCGAAATCGATTGCTAAATGCATATACACAACAAAATCGACTTTATACCTAAATAAAAGATTACGGAATTCTTCCAAATGCACTGCCGTTATGCCGTTATTGCTTTATGTTGACTTTAGTTCGTTTAAGAAGGTTTATTAACTTAGATATATTACACTAGTTATTTGAAGCATTTCGAAATCGATTGCTTAATGCATATATACAAGAAAATCGACTTTCTACCTAAATATACGATTACGGAATTCTTCCAAATGTACTGTCGTTATACCGTTATGGCTTTATGTTAACTTCAGTTCGTTAAAGAGGGTTAATTAACTTAGATATGTTACACCAGTTATTAGAAGCATTTCGAAATCGATTGCTTAATGCATATATACAAGAAAATCGACTTTATACCTAAATATAAGATTACGGAATTCTTCCAAATGCACTGTCGTTATGCCGCCATGGCTTTATAACAACTTCAATATGTTAAAGAAGGTTAATTAACTTAAATATGTTAAACTAATGATTTGAGGCATTTCGATATCGATTGCTAAATGTGTATACAACAAAATCGACTTTATACCTAAATATAAGCTTACGGAATTCTTCTAAATGCACTGCCGTTATGCCGTTATGGCTTTATGTTAACTTCAGTTCGTTAAAGAAGGTTTATTAACTTAGATATGTTACACCAGTTATTTGAAGTATTTCGAAATCGATTGCTTAATGCATATATACAAGAAAATCGACTTTATACCTAAATATAAGATTACGGAATTCTTCCAAATGTACTGTCGTTATGCCGCCATGGCTTTATATCAACTTCAATATGTTAAAGAAGGTTAATTAACTTAAATATGTTAAACTAATGATTTGAGGCACTTCGATATCGACCGCTAAATGTGTATGTACAAGAAAATCGACTTTATACCTAAATATATGATAACGGAATTCTTCTACATGCACTGCCGATATGCCGTTAAGGCGTTTGTAGACTTCAGTAAGATAAAGGGGGTTAATTAACTTAAATATGTTAAACTAATGATTTGAGGCATTTCGATATCGATTGCTAAATGTGTATATACATGAAAATCGACTTTATACCTAACTATAAGATTGCGGAATTCTTCCAAATGCACTGCCGTTACGCCGATAAGGCTTTTGTAGACTTTAGTAAGATAAAGAGGGTTAATTAGCTTAAATATGTTAAACTAATGATTTGAAGCATTTCGATATCGATTGCTAAATGTGTATATGCAACAAAATCGACTTTATACCTAAATATAAGATTACGGAATTCTTCCAAATGTACTGTCGTTATGCCGCCATGGCTTTATATCAACTTCAATATGTTAAAGAAGGTTAATTAACTTAAATATGTTAAACTAATGATTTGAGGCACTTCGATATCGATTGCTAAATGAGTATATAAAAGAAAATCGACTTTATACCTAAATATAAGATTACGTAATTCTTCTAAATGCTTTGCCTATATGCCGCTAAGATGTTTGTAGACTTCAGTAAGACAAAGAGGGTTAATTAACTTAAATATGTTAAACTAATGATTTGAGGCATTTCGATATCGATTGCTAAATGTGTATATACAAGAAAATCGATTTTATACCTAAATATATGATAACGGAATTCTTCTGAATGCACTGCCGTAATGCCGCTAAGGCTTTTGTGGACTTCAGTAAGATAAAGAGGGTTAATTAGCTTAAATATGTTAAACTAATGATTTAAAGCATTTCGATATTGATTGCTAAATGTGTATATACAACAAACTCGACTTTATACCTAAATATAAGATTATGTAATTCTTCTAAATGCTTTGCCGTTATGCCGTTAAGGCGTTTGTAGACTTCAGTAATATAAAGAGGGTTAATTAACTTAAATATGTTAAACTAATGATTTGAAGCATTTCGATATCGATTGCTAAATGAGTATATATAAGAAAATCGACTTTATACCTAAATATAAGATTACGTAATTCTTCTAAATGCTTTGCCGCTATGCCGTTAAGGCGTTTGTAGACTTCAGTAATATAAAGAGGGTTAATTAATTTAAATATGTTAAACTAATGATTTGAAGCATTTCGATATCGATTGCTAAATGTGTATATACAAGAAAATCGACTTTATACCTTAATATAAGATTAGGGAAAGTTCTTCTACATAAAGCTGCCGTTATGCCGCCATGGCTTTGTGTTAACTTGAGTGCGTTAAAGAAGCTTTATTAACTTAAATATGTTAAACTAATGATTTGAAGATTTTCGAAATCGCTTGCTAAATGCATATACTTAACAAAATCGACTTTATACCTAAATATAAGTTTACGGAATTCTTCCAAATGCACTGCCGTTACGCCCTTAAGGCTTTTGTAGACTTTAGTAAGATAAAGAGGGTTAATTAGCTTATATATGTTAAACTAATGATTTGAGGCATTTCGATATCGATTGCTAAATGTGTATGTACAACAAAATCGACTTTATACCTAAATATAAGCTTACGGAATTCTTCTAAATGCACTGCCGTTATGCCGTTATGGCTTTATGTTAACTTCAGTTCGTTAAAGAAGGTTTATTAACTTAGATATGTTACACCAGTTATTTGAAGCATTTCGAAATCGATTGCTTAATGCATATATACAAGAAAATCGACTTTATACCTAAATATAAGATTACGGAATTCTTCCAAATGTACTGTCGTTATGCCGCCATGGCTTTATATCAACTTCAATATGTTAAAGAAGGTTAATTAACTTAAATATGTTAAACTAATGATTTGAGGCATTTCGATATCGATTGCTGAATGTGTATGTACAAGAAAATCGACTTTATACCTAAATATATGATAACGGAATTCTTCTACATGCACTGCCGTTATGCCGTTAAGGCGTTTGTAGACTTCAGTAAGATAAAGGGGGTTAATTAACTTAAATATGTTAAACTAATGATTTGAAGCATTTCGATATCGATTGCTAAATGAGTATATACAAGAAAATCGACTTTATACCTAAATATAAGATTACGTAATTCTTCTAAATGCTTTGCCTATATGCCGCTAAAATGTTTGTAGACTTCAGTAAGATAAAGAGGGTTAATTAACTTAAATACGTTAAACTAGTGATTTGAAGCATTTCGATATTGATTGCTAAATGTGTATATACAATAAACTCGACTTTATACCTAAATATAAGATTATGTAATTCTTCTAAATGCTTTGCCGTTATGCCGTTAAGGCGTTTGTAGACTTCAGTAAGATAAAGGGGGTTAATTAACGTAAATATGTTAAACTAATGATTTGAGGCATTTCGATATCGATTGCTAAATGTGTATATACAAGAAAACCGACTTTATACCTAAATATATGATAGCGGAATTCTTCTGAATGCACTGCCGTTATGCCGCTAAGGCTTTTGTAGACTTCAGTAAGATAAAGAGGGTTAATTAGCTTAAATATGTTAAACTAATGATTTGAAGCATTTCGATATCGATTGATTAATGTGTATATACAACAAAATCGACTTTATACCTAAATATAAGATTATGTAATTCTTCTGAGTGCACTGCCGTTATGCCGCTAAGGCTTTTGTAGACTTCAGTAAGATAAAGAGGGTTAATTAGCTTAAATATGTTAAACTAATGATTTGAGGCATTTCGATATCGATTGCGAAATGTGTATATACAAGAAAATCGACTTTATACCTAAATATAAAATTACGGAATTCTTCTACATGAACTGCCGTTATGCCGTCATGGCTTTGTGTTAACTTCAGTGCGTTAAAGAAGCTTTACTAACTTAAATATGTTAAACTAATGATTTGAAGATTTTCGAAATCGATTGCTAAATGCATATACACAACAAAATCGACTTTATACCTAAATAAAAGATTACGGAATTCTTCCAAATGCACTGCCGTTATGCCGTTATTGCTTTATGTTGACTTTAGTTCGTTTAAGAAGGTTTATTAACTTAGATATATTACACTAGTTATTTGAAGCATTTCGAAATCGATTGCTTAATGCATATATACAAGAAAATCGACTTTCTACCTAAATATACGATTACGGAATTCTTCTAAATGCACTGCCGTTATGCCGCCATGGCTTTATAACAACTTCAATATGTTAAAGAAGGTTAATTAACTTAAATATGTTAAACTAATGATGTAAGGCATTTCGATATCGATTGCTAAATGTGTATACAACAAAATCGACTTTATACCTAAATATAAGCTTACGGAATTCTTCTAAATGCACTGCCGTTATGCCGTTATGGCTTTATGTTAACTTCAGTTCGTTAAAGAAGGTTTATTAACTTAGATATGTTACACCAGTTATTTGAAGTATTTCGAAATCGATTGCTTAATGCATATATACAAGAAAATCGACTTTATACCTAAATATAAGATTACGGAATTCTTCCAAATGTACTGTCGTTATGCCGCCATGGCTTTATATCAACTTCAATATGTTAAAGAAGGTTAATTAACTTAAATATGTTAAACTAATGATTTGAGGCACTTCGATATCGACTGCTAAATGTGTATGTACAAGAAAATCGACTTTATACCTAAATATATGATAACGGAATTCTTCTACATGCACTGCCGATATGCCGTTAAGGCGTTTGTAGACTTCAGTAAGATAAAGGGGGTTAATTAACTTAAATATGTTAAACTAATGATTTGAGGCATTTCGATATCGATTGCTAAATGTGTATATAAAATGAAAATCGACTTTATACCAAAACTATAAGATTGCGGAATTTTTCCCTAAATGCACTGCCGTTATGCCGATAAGGCTTTTGTAGACTTTAGTAAGATAAAGAGGGTTAATTAACTTAAATATGTTAAACTAATGATTTGAAGCATTTCGATATCGATTGCTAAATGTGTATATACAACAAAATCGACTTTATACCTAAATATAAGATTACGTAATTCTTCTAAATGCTTTGCCGTTATGCCTTAAGCCGTTTGTAGACTTCAGTAAGATAAGG
The DNA here is from genome assembly GCA_027475135.1 of Bactrocera correcta. Classification (NCBI taxonomy): domain Eukaryota; kingdom Metazoa; phylum Arthropoda; class Insecta; order Diptera; family Tephritidae; genus Bactrocera; species Bactrocera correcta. The sequence goes on along the minus strand of JAPZAG010000261.1, from coordinate 65,528 downwards.
AGGGTTAATTAACTTAAATATGTTAAACTAATGATTTGAAGCATTTCGATATCGATTGCTAAATGAGTATAAAACAAGAAAATCGACTTTCTACCTAAATAAAACGATTAGGGTAATTCTTCTAAATGCTTTGCCTTATGCCGCCATGGTTTGTAAAAACTTAAAGAAATGTTAAAAAAGGGTTAATTAACTTAAATATGTTAAACTAATGATGTAAGGCATTTCGATATCGATTGCTAAATGTGTAAAACAAGAAAATCGATTTTATACCTAAATAAAATGATAACGGAATTCTTCTGAATGCACTGCCGTTATGCCTTTAAATGGCTTTTGTAACTTCAGTAAGATAAAAAAGGGTTTTTTAAAGTTTAAAGATATTTTAAACACCAGTTATTTGAAAAATTTCAAATATTGATTGCTTAATGCATATATACAACAAACTCGACTTTATACCTAAATATAAGATTATGTAATTTTTCCCTAAATGTACTGTCGTTATGCCGTCATGGCTTTTGTAACTTAAAGTATGTTAAAGAAGGTTAATTAACTTAAATATGTTAAACTAATGATTTGAGGCACTTCGATATCGACTGCTAAATGTGTATGTACAAGAAAATCGACTTTATACCTAAATATATGATAACGGAATTCTTCTACATGCACTGCCGATATGCCGTTAAGGCGTTTGTAGACTTCAGTAAGATAAAGGGGGTTAATTAACTTAAATATGTTAAACTAATGATTTGAGGCATTTCGATATCGATTGCTAAATGTGTATATACATGAAAATCGACTTTATACCTAACTATAAGATTGCGGAATTCTTCCAAATGCACTGCCGTTACGCCGATAAGGCTTTTGTAGACTTTAGTAAGATAAAGAGGGTTAATTAGCTTAAATATGTTAAACTAATGATTTGAAGCATTTCGATATCGATTGCTAAATGTGTATATACAACAAAATCGACTTTATACCTAAATATAAGATTACGTAATTCTTCTAAATGCTTTGCCGTTACGTCCTTAAGCCGTTTGTAGACTTCAGTAAGATAAGGAGGGTTAATTAACTTAAATATGTTAAACTAATGATTTGAAGCATTTCGATATCGATTGCTAAATGAGTATATAAAAGAAAATCGACTTTATACCTAAATATAAGATTACGTAATTCTTCTAAATGCTTTGCCTATATGCCGCTAAGATGTTTGTAGACTTCAGTAAGACAAAGAGGGTTAATTAACTTAAATATGTTAAACTAATGATTTGAGGCATTTCGATATCGATTGCTAAATGTGTATATACAAGAAAATCGATTTTATACCTAAATATATGATAACGGAATTCTTCTGAATGCACTGCCGTAATGCCGCTAAGGCTTTTGTAGACTTCAGTAAGATAAAGAGGGTTAATTAGCTTAAATATGTTAAACTAATGATTTAAAAAATTTCGATATTGATTGCTAAATGTGTATATACAACAAACTCGACTTTATACCTAAATATAAGATTATGTAATTCTTCTAAATGCTTTGCCGTTATGCCGTTAAGGCGTTTGTAGACTTCAGTAATATAAAGAGGGTTAATTAACTTAAATATGTTAAACTAATGATTTGAAGCATTTCGATATCGATTGCTAAATGAGTATATACAAGAAAATCGACTTTATACCTAAATATAAGATTACGTAATTCTTCTAAATGCTTTGCCGTTATGCCGTTAAGGCGTTTGTAGACTTCAGTAATATAAAGAGGGTTAATTAATTTAAATATGTTAAACTAATGATTCGAAGCATTTCGATATCGATTGCTAAATGTGTATATACAAGAAAATCGACTTTATACCTTAATATAAGATTACGGAATTCTTCTACATGAACTGCCGTTATGCCGCCATGGCTTTGTGTTAACTTCAGTGCGTAAAAGAAGCTTAATTAACTTAAATATGTTAAACTAATGATTTGAAGATTTTCGAAATCGCTTGCTAAATGCACATACTTAACAAAATCGACTTTATACCTAAATATAAGTTTACGGAATTCTTCCAAATGCACTGCCGTTACGCCGTTAAGGCTTTTGTAGACTTTAGTAAGATAAAGAGGGTTAATTAGCTTATATATGTTAAACTAATGATTTGAGGCATTTCGATATCGATTGCTAAATGTGTATACACAACAAAATCGACTTTATACCTAAATATAAGAATACGGAATTCTTCTAAATGCACTGCCGTTATGCCGCCATGGCTTTATGTTAACTTCAGTGCGTTAAAGAAGCTTTATTAACTTAAATATGTTAAACCAGTTATTTGAAGCATTTCGATATCGTTTGATTAATGCATATATACAAGAAAATCGACTTTATACCTAAATATAAGATTACGGAATTCTTCCACATGTACTGTCGTTATGCCACCATGGCTTTATATCAACTTCAATACGTTAAAAAAGGTTAATTAACTTAAATATGTTAAACTAATGATTTGAAGCATTTATATATCGATTGCTAAATGTGTATATACAAGAAAATCGAATTTATACCTAAATATAAGATTACGTAATTCTTCTAAATGCTTTGCCGTTATGCCGTTAAGGCGTTTGTAGACTTCAGTAAGATAAAGAGGGTTAATTAACTTAAATATGTTAAACTAATGATTTGAGGCATTTCGATATCGATTGCTAAATATGTATATACCAGAAAATCGACTTTATACCTAAATATATGAAAACGGAAATCTTCTACATTAACTGCCGTTATGCCGTTAAGGCGTTTGTAGACTTCAGTAAGATAAAGGGGGTTAATTAACTTAAATATGTTAAACTAATGATTTGAGCCATTTCGATATCGATTGCTAAATCAGTATATACAAGAAAATCGACTTTATACCTAAATATAAGATTACGGAATTCTTCTACATGAACTGCCGTTATGCCGTTAAGACGTTTGTAGGCTTCAGTAAGATAAAGGGGGTTAATTAACTTAAATATGTTAAACTAATGATTTGAGGCATTTCGATATCGATTGCTAAATGAGTATATACAAGAAAATCGTTTTTTTACCTAAATATAAGATTACGTAATTCTTCTAAATGCTTTGCCGTTATGCCGTTAAGGCGTTTGTAGACTTCAGTAAGATAAAGAGGGTTAATAAACTTAAATTTGTTAAACTAATGATTTGAGGCATTTCGATATCGATTGCTAAATTTGTATATACAAGAAAATCGACTTTATACCTTGTAAAAATCACTAACTCACCGCTTTTGTTGTGCCCTTATGATAGGTGATGAGCAAGAACAAGTGTCTCGAACTCCGACACTATTAACTGCCGATTTAAAACCCGAAAACTGTTGGTTGTAGAAAAGGAACTGGATACTTAAAACGCCGAAAACTGTTGGTGGTAGAAAAAACTGGATACTTAAAACGCCGAAAACTGTTGGTTTTTCAGAAAACTGGATATTTAAATCGCCGAAACACTGTTGGTTTTACAGAAAACTGGATATTTAAACCGCCGAAACACTTTTGGTTTTACAGAAAACTGTATATTTAAAACCGCCGAAAAACTGTTATTTTAGAGAAAACTGGATATTTAAAACGCCGAAACACTGTTGGTTTTTCAGAAAACTGGATATTTAAACCGCCGAAACACTTTTGGTTTTACAGAAAACTGGATATTTAAAACCGCCGAAAAACTGTTGGTTTTAGAGAAAACTGGATATTTAAAACGCCGAAACACTGTTGGTTTTTCAGAAAACTGGATATTTAAAACCGCCGAAAAACTGTTGGTTTTAGAGAAAACTGGATATTTAAAACCGCCGAAAAACTGTTGGTTTTAGAGAAAACGCTCGTTCTAGAAGTTTCGCCCACGCGGTGTAGTCGCGGTTAAAGTTGCAAACGAAGTGAGATGCGGTTGTCCTTTTGGTCCCCTTTTTTGTGTGTGGAATCAGCTGGTGTGTAGTGTGGAAAGTAAGCTTTGTTGGTTTGTGACGTGGATATGATGAAGGTGCGTGTCAATGTTGTGAAGTTGAGTTGGAATGTGTGATCGTGTGGTGTTTGTGTAAATGCCCGGAGGAGATGCTCATTTGTACATCCTGGCCCCCCTAGGCGAGTATTCAGCCTAGTAGCCTCTGAAGTTGTTGCAGTGTTGCAACAACGTTGCTGAGGCCTGTCCTACGACGCGCTTGGGGCCTAGGATGGCGCTTCCGATGCTGGGTGGCCTGGTGATGCTGGCGCCTGGCGCGGTACTCCTCCGCAGTGAAGGCGTGCCTTCGCGGTTGCGGTCGCGGGAGTCGGCGGCTGGCAGTACGGCCGCGAAGGGGATGACGACGCTCAACGTCGGGTCCGGCATTGCGGTGGAACATTGTGTGATGGTGACCCATACACACCTGGCACTGATACCCTGTGGTACATTCGCGAGTTTGGTGGGTAGGCGCCAGACAATTTAAGCAATGCCCGTGGGCCTGGGCGACCTGCTGGCGTTGCTGAGGCGTCATCCCCTTGAATATGCCACAATGTGGCAATCGGTGTCGGCGGCGGCATAGCGCGCATTGAAGTGGTGCTGGTTCCGGAGCCCGTGCTTGCGGGTCACTACGCGGAGCTGTCGGAACTTCTCGGTGGGCTGCGGTATTGATGGTTGTTCGCGGCGCTGCTACAGGGGTAGCTTTAGGGCGCGGAACAGTCACGGCCGAACGTACGGAGGGCGTTGGAGTAGTGGGCCTCTCTTCTTCCATATTGACCTGTTAAGAAATAGGTTTTTTTTTAATTATCATATATATATGTGTATATAATCATATGGCCGGTGGTGGCACGTAATGTGGCAGAAGTGAGTCGTCGTGTGGATCGACTTTCCCTTTGGTTTGGGTTTTTGGTGGCTATTTATTTATAATGGGTGCGTTTACTATTATACATACATATACATAAATTTTTTTTTATTTATCTCCTTGTTTATTGATTGCGGTTACGTTTCGATTTTATCTGCGGTTGGCAAAAAGCATAATTTAACGAGCGGTCTAGTTAGCGTTCCCGATTGTGTACGGAGATCGACTACGCGAATATGACCGTCGGAGCCGTAGTAGAGCTTCTCTATGCGGCCAAGCCGCCATTCGGTAGGGGGGAGACAATCGTCATTGATTAAGACACAATCTCCAAGCTTAGGCGCATGTTCTGTGATTTTCCATCGGTACCTTCTGTGGACGTCCTTTAAATAATCATCTTTCCATCGGCGACTGAAGTCGTGATGGAGAATCTTAATTCTTTCCCAACGGTTTAATAAGGAAAGCGACTCCACGCCTGGCTCAGGTGTGGCCAGAATGGGTGCTCCTTTAAGAAAATGCCCTGGCGTGAGGGCAGTAAAATCTGAGGGATCTTGCGAGAGTGCAGCGAGAGGCCGTGAGTTAAGAACGGCTTCAATTCTAGTTAAGAGTGTCGTGAACTCTTCATAATTGAATTTATAGTTGCCAGCTAGCTTCTTGAAATGAGATTTGAAACTTTTTACGGCTGACTCCCATAAGCCACCCATGTGAGGGGCGCTTGGGGGGATAAACTGCCAATTGATACCTTGAGGAGCGTATTTTTGGACAATTTCCGGTGAGACTTGTTTTGTGAAGTCCACAAACTGTTTTTCGGTAGCTCTTTGAGCTCCGATAAATGTTTTACCATTATCGCTCATGATTTTTGATGGAAAGCCTCGTCGTCCGACGAAACGAGCAAAAGCCGCAAGAAAAGCCTCCGTCGTCAGATTCGTACATAGCTCAAGGTGTACTGCTTTTGTCGTGAAACAGACAAAAACAGCCACATAGCCTTTCATGAGGGTAGGAGACCTTAGCATGGATGCCTTTATCATAAAAGGCCCAGCAAAATCTACACCTGTAGTGGTGAAAGGCAGAGCAAAATTGCAGCGTTCAGGTGGAAGTGCTGCCATAATCTGCGATCGCATTTTCTGCTTATGCATAGTGCAGATTTTGCACATGAAAATGCATTTCTTTATTTGGGGCTTCAGTCGGGGTATGTACAGCTCTTGGCGGACCATATGTTGCATGAGGCGATGTTCGGCGTGGAGCATTAGGATGTGGATATATCTGATAAATAAAGTGGCAAACGGACACCTCTCTGGTATGATTATAGGTTGGCGTTCATTGTATGTTAGGCTTGAATTAGCAAGCCGACCATTCGCACGAAGTAAACCCTTCGTATCTAGAAATGGGTTTAGGACTAAGAGTGAGCTCTTTTTATCGATAGGCTTCGACTCTCTTAGTAATTCTATGTCGCGGCTGAAGTAGCGCGTTTGGGTTGATGCGATAAGAGCGGCCTTTGCTTTTTGTAAGTCTTGGTGCGTCAATTTATCGCAATGGAGATCAGTTGCTCCTTTAACTTTAAGTTTAAGCCGCTCTAAAAACTTGAGCATATAGGCAACTACCCGGAGGGCTCGGGGGAACGATGAAAATCGTTCAAGGATGTCAGTGTCATCTAGTGTTGCATGATAAGTGTCGATTTTACGACTTTCTGGGGCAAGTATGTTGCGCATGGGCGATTGTGGCCAAGAATCGGGAGATTCTGTTAACCATCGGGGGCCATTCCACCAGAGGGTGGAGGTGGCAAGATGCAGAGGCTTGCATCCTCTTGTACCTAGATCAGCAGGATTGTCAGCACTGGCTACGTGACGCCAAGCGGCTGATCCTACTAGGTCAAGTATTTCAGATGTGCGGTTAGAAATATAAGTTTTCCACGCATGTGGTGGTTTTTCTAACCAGGCTAGAACTATCTCGGAATCGGACCATAAATATAATCTATATTTCGCCATCTTTAAGTGGGTCTGCACCATTGAAGCTAGCTTTGCTAGTAGCAGAGCGCCACAGAGTTCAAGTCGTGGGAGACTTAGCGTTTTTAGAGGCGCAACTTTTGCCTTTGCTGCTAATAAGTGGCTTGTAGTTGCGACATCGGTTTCTGTACGCACATATACAGTGGCACAATATGCCTTTTCAGAGGCGTCGCAGAAGCCGTGTAGTTCCACTTTGTATTCGGGGGAATAGTGTACCCACCGTGGAATTTGTATCTTCGAGATGTCGTTCAAATTATTAGCGAACTGGGACCATTTTTCTAAGCGAAGAGGTTTCACTTGTTCGTCCCAGACGGTTCCGTCTAGCCATAATTCTTGGATCAAGATTTTTGCTTGTATCATAATTGGCGAAAGCCATCCTGCGGGGTCAAAAAGTTTTGCCACCGAGGAGAGAATTTGGCGTTTTGTAATGGCGGCTAACGCGGATATGGACTCAGTCGTGTATGAAAACTGGTCCGATATCGCATTCCATTGGATGCCTAGTGTTTTTGTTGTACTATCCTTTTCAAATATAAGGAAATTAGTATCCAACAAATGGTCTTTAGGAATATTTTTTAAAATATTTGGGTGATTGGCAGTAATTTTTTTTAAAGGAAACCCTGCGGTATTGAGGGCATTTATTACCTGTGATAAGGTCTCGTATGCTTGTGGAAGACTGTGGCTTCCGGACAGGATGTCGTCTACATACGTTTGCGTTTTTAAGACTTGTGTTGCCAGTGGAAATTCTGGCTTTGTGTCTTCTGCCAGTTCGTGTAGTGTACGAATGGCTAGATATGGGGCACAGTTTACGCCAAAGGTAACTGTTTTCAATTTAAAGTCGCGTAGTGGACTATTGGCAGATTTTCGGAAAATAATCCGCTGGAAATCTTGATCATCTTTATGAACCAGTATCTGTCGATACATCTTTTCGACATCCCCATTGAATACGTATTTGTATATACGCCAGTTCAATATGAGAAGCATTAAATCTGGTTGGAGTGTGGGTCCCGTAATAGAATACACTCGAACTTTTGTTGTTTTCTTCTCAGGCTTTACTACTGCATGATGTGGCAAGTAGAAGAAGTAATATTTGCCTCTTATGATCTTTTCACATGGGCTTATTTCCTCCATGTGATCTAAATGAAGGTATTCTTCCACGACACCATCATAAACTTGTTTAAGCTCACCTTTTTTAAGTAGGTTTTTCTCCATACTTAGAAACTGCTGTATTGCAGAGGTGCGAGAGTGACCTAAGGCGAGTGTGTCTGGAAATTGTTGTTTTATTGGTAGTCGTACGACATACCGACCATTTTCTGATCGAGTAGTTGTGGCTTTGTAAAAGTCTTCACAATACTGATCTTCAGGTGTTGTAATTGGAATGGGGGGGAGTTCTTCTACCTCCCAAAATCTTCTCAATTGTGAATTGAGGTACTCGTTTGAGATTTCCTCAACTTGAGTTGTCATGGCTGTGACTGGCTCCGCAACTAGTCCACTTAGGACCCATCCGAAGATCGTATTTTGCGCCAGTAGTGTTTTCGAAATTTTTTCAACACCTTCTAGTATAATTTGCGATATGAGATCGCTGCCTAATAGAAGGTCTATTTGAGCGGGGGTGTTGCAGTTGGGATCTGCTAGAGCGAGATGTGAAATCTTATCCCACTGCTTGCTATTTATTTGATAACTTGGAAGCATGTTTGTCAGTTGCGGTAAGACAATAGCATTTGCTTGAATGCGCTTATCCGCTTGGGGGGAAATTAGGATAATGGGGCAGATTTTATGTGAGTTTTGTACTACTCGTCCGCCCATTCCCGTAATTTCATAGTTGGCATGTTTTGTTGGCAGTTTTAGCCTATTTTGTGCCCTAGACGCTATGAATGATCGTTGCGATCCTTGGTCTATTAGGGCTCTTAGTTTGAACAGTTCTCCTCGATGTTCGATGGAGACAACTGCTGTAGGTAGTAGTACTCTACTATGATTTTCGCTGTGTAGCGTTTGAGTTTTTATTGCCTTTGAACAACATGGTGTCTCTTGGCAATTTTCTTGAGGTTTTGTTTCGGGAGTTGCTGTGGCAACTAAACCCGTGGCTTTTTTTGAAAAAGCGCTGCTATGAGATGTGTTGGGAAAGTTATTGAGATGTAACATAGAATGATGCCTTTTGTGGCAATATACGCAATTAAATTTGCTTTCGCAAGTATTAAGATTGTGTGAGTGGGACAAGCAGTTTGTACAGAGTCTTTTTGACCTGACAAAGTTGTTCCTTTCAGTGACATTCATTTTTTTAAATTTCTCGCAAGCTTTTAACTTATGCCCTCCAGAACATAGTTCGCATGACGTGAATTTATTTTGTTCAGATGTGAACGACTGTGTTTTGAAAAAGCTTCTGTTTAAATTATTGTTGCTTCCGGCTTGGGGTCTATTGAAGCTTCGATTTAGGTCTTGTTGAACGTTTTTAGTTCTGACTACTTTTTTGTCTACCCTTTCCGCAATTTCGTATTGGGTAGTTAAGAAATCTTTCATTTGCTGCCACGTTGGGCATTTTCTTCTTGATGAGAGCGATTGCTCCCACAAAAGTAATGATTTTTCTGGTAATGCGGCGGTACATATGTTTACCAGAATAGGATCCCAATTGTGAGTGGGAATATTTTGTGTCGATAGAACCGACAAACAATTTGAAACAGTGGATTCTAGTTTCATGAATTCTTCACTGGTTTCTCTTTGAATTTTTGGCAAGTTCATAAGTATCGTTATTTGCCTGTCAACTAATATTCTCTCATTTTCGTATCTTTGTCTTAAAGCTTCCCAAGCTAAATTAAAATTATCGTCATTCAATGCGAACTGCTTGACTATTACGCCTGCTTGACCTTTAGTTTTGTATCGGAGGTGATACAATTTTTGCGCTTGTGATAATTTTGGATGGTTTATGTACACGGCTGTAAACATGTCCCGGAAGGACGGCCATTGTTCATAACCTCCATGAAATATTTCCGTATCACACGCTGGCACTTTGAGATGTATGCCTGAACTTGCCTCTTGGGCTTGTAATTGTGGTAACTCTACTCTACTGTGGGGAGTAGGTGCAATTGCCTTCATAAGCTTTAATTGATCTGATATCATTGCTTTTGTGTCTTCATAGCGGTCTAAGCAATTTTCGTATTTGGCGTAAGCCGAAGTTTTGAAATTTTCAGGTAGATCTGAATCATCAGTTTCTACTACTGCGTCGTATGCCGCTTGGAGGCGTGTCCAAAAATTGTCAATAGATTTATTTTTAATTTCTAGCACCGATTCAGAGTTGTCCTGAATCGGAGAAGATGCAAATCGAGTGCAGTATTTAATTAAGCTGTCACTCTCGGAAATGAATTTAATATACGAAATGTCTTTCCCCCTTTTTTGCTTTGTAGTACCTTGCTTTGAGCGTGTAGCTTCAGCAGGCGTACTTGGGCTTTTATCGTCATTAGTCATTTTCGGAAATCTTAAGAATTCTGCCTTAGATTCTTTTGAGTCAGTTCTCATTCAGAAAATTTTAATTAATAAAATATATATGTATATATATTTTATTATAATATAGATATATGGTACCGAAAACTATTTTCAATAAATAAGAGTTAATATTGCCGAACAAATTTGTAAGTAAAATATACGTGACCGAAAGCTCTTTTTTTTTTTTTTTTTTTTTTTAAAAAAAATATTAAATAAGAACTGTTAGTTTAGTAAAAGATTTTTAAAAAATGCGTTTATCGCTTTTTTTTTTCGTTCGTATTCACTTCTTTTTCGGAAAAATGTTTATTACGGATTTATTTGTATACCCTTGTTGCAGCGCGCACTAAACAAGGTCAATATCCTTTGTACATACTTGTGGATTTTATGTGCATATAGTATGCGTTAAATAAAATATGTGCAATTATGCTTGTTCTTGTGTGACAAGGAACAAGATAAATGCTAGAAATCGCCAAAATTGGACTTTCAATGTTTGTGTGTATGTATGTACAAAGGTGAGTAATTAGTTTGCAATATTTAATTTCTGACCCAATATTCTTTGATTTTCCGCACCCAAATATATTTTCCGAATATCTCTTGATTAATTGTATCCTATTTTTTTGTTTTTTAGGTATACGCATGTGAGAATATAAGGCAATATCGAAATATTTCGCGATTGTGTACTCGCGTTCAGAAATATGCGCAAAAGCGCTAATGTAGAATATATATGTATGTATATGTATATATGGTACATATGTATATGTATCAATTTTAGTTATATAATGTATATAATCCGCTTGAGGATATGTATATATGTATGTTTGCACTTATTCCCTTTTATGTTGTATTACTCTTGCCATTTTTGCTTACTTTTTGGAAGCAGTTCCTCTCACAGCTTAATAAGCTGAAGAGGTATTGTTCGTATAATTGGCAAGTGTCCCTCTCACAGTTAATGAGCTGGAGCGGTATTGCCAGAATAATTTGAAAATATTGAATTTTTTCTCTGTGGGAATTGTGTGTATTGTATACACGAAGGTAAGTTTAAAAAGCAAGGAATAACTATTGTTTAGTTAAATATATTTAAATATATATATATATATATACTGTGGATACATATATACATATATATTATGTACCGTATTGGATTCTACCGGTACTTAAATTTGCCGCTGATTTAGAATTTTTAGAAACCGTTCTTATAAAACGGGTTTAATTTCTTTCGGTTCTTTTATATTGACCGTTTGTGCCCCTCTACATACATATATACATATAATAAATGAAATCAAAAAGGAATTGACGCACTCACTCTGCTTTTCCTCAAGGACTTTGGGTTCAGTAATTTGGTGAAAGGTGGTGTGTATCCTTTCTTGCTTATCTGGTGGGATTTCCTTCCTACGCCGGCGTTCCGCTTTCTTGTGTATGTTTTCTACCAAGCAGCTTGTGACATCTAGAAGGAAGCGTCGGAGACCCTGTGACGATTAGCTTCGGTGCAGCCGGTGTTAACGTTTTCTGTTCTTTTATTTGTTTTTAGTATGTTTTATTTTTTTTTTTTTTTTTTTTTTTGGGTTTGTATTTTGTTTGTTAAAAGTTCGCGCCCGTATTTTATTAATTTATTTTATTTTCGCGCCCGTATTGTATATGTTAGTTTGCACCCACTTTTGATTAATGCGTTATTTGTTAATTAAGAGCTATCACAATTTTGCACATTATTATATTATTCCAATGCACTGCTTCTGGTTTTAGGTTTAAATAAATTTTTATTTTGTATTTTTTCTTTTTTTTTTTTTTTTCTTTTTTCACCACACTTTTTTGTATGTTATATAGAAGAATGTATGCATGTATATATGTAGATTTCGTGCCACTTCGTTCTTATACATTTTTCTCGGTGTCACTGCACTGTTTTCATATGGAAACCGTTTTTGTTTTTTTCTTTTTTGTTTTTTAACGTTTCACCAATGTGCCGTTCCTTTTGCCTCGAAGGACCATGTAAAAATCACTAACTCACCGCTTTTGTTGTGCCCTTATGATAGGTGATGAGCAAGAACAAGTGTCTCGAACTCCGACACTATTAACTGCCGATTTAAAACCCGAAAACTGTTGGTTGTAGAAAAGGAACTGGATACTTAAAACGCCGAAAACTGTTGGTGGTAGAAAAAACTGGATACTTAAAACGCCGAAAACTGTTGGTTTTTCAGAAAACTGGATATTTAAACCGCCGAAACACTGTTGGTTTTACAGAAAACTGGATATTTAAACCGCCGAAACACTTTTGGTTTTACAGAAAACTGGATATTTAAAACCGCCGAAAAACTGTTGGTTTTAGAGAAAACTGGATATTTAAAACGCCGAAACACTGTTGGTTTTTCAGAAAACTGGATATTTAAACCGCCGAAACACTTTTGGTTTTACAGAAAACTGGATATTTAAAACCGCCGAAAAACTGTTGGTTTTAGAGAAAACTGGATATTTAAAACGCCGAAACACTGTTGGTTTTTCAGAAAACTGGATATTTAAAACCGCCGAAAAACTGTTGGTTTTAGAGAAAACTGGATATTTAAAACCGCCGAAAAACTGTTGGTTTTAGAGAAATAGCTCGTTCTAGAAGTTTCGCCCACGCGGTGCAGTCGCGGTTAAAGTTGCAAACGAAGTGAGATGCGGTTGTCCTTTTGGTCCCCTTTTTTGTGTGTGGAATCAGCTGGTGTGTAGTGTGGAAAGTAAGCTTTGTTGGTTTGTGACGTGGATATGATGAAGGTGCGTGTCAATGTTGTGAAGTTGAGTTGGAATGTGTGATCGTGTGGTGTTTGTGTAAATGCCCGGGGGAGATGCTCATTTGTACATACCTAAATATATGATAACGGAATTCTTCTACATGCATTGCCGTTATGCCGTTAAGGCGTTTGTAGACTTCTGTAAGATAAAGGGGGTTAATTAACTTAAATATGTTAAAATAATTATTTGAGGCATTTCGATATCGATTGCTAAATGTGTATATACAAGGAAATCGACTTTATACCTAAATATAAGATTACGGAATTCTTCCACATGAACTGCCGTTATGCCGCCATGGCTTTGTGTTAACTTCAGTGCGTTAAAGAAGCTTTATTAACTTAAATATGTTAAGCTAATGATTTGAAGATTTTCGAAATCGATTGCTTAATGCATATATACAAGAAAATCGACATTATTCCTAAATATAAGATTACGGAACTCTTCCAAATGTACCGTCGTTATGCCGCCATGGCCTTATATCAACTTCAATATGTTAAAGAAGGTAAATTAACTTAAATATGTTAAACTAATGATTTGAAGCATTTCGATATCGGGTTGCTAAATGAGTATATAAAAGAAAATCGACTTTATACCTAAATATAAGATTTTCGGAATTATTCCAAATGCACTACCGTTACGCCAAGGATTTTGCCAACTTCAGTTAGATTTAAAAAAGGTTAATTAACTAAAATATGTTAAACTAATGATTTGAAGGGATTTCGATATCGATTGCTAAATGAGTATATAAAAGAAAATCGACTTTATACCTAAATATAAGCTTTTCGGAATTCTTCCAAATGCACTGCCGTTACGCCGTTAAGGCTTTACGTTTAAATTCAGTTAGATTTAAAAGGGGTTTAAATTTAAATAAAATATGTTAAACCAGTGATTTGAAGGCATTTCGATATCGATTGCTAAATGTGTATATACAACAAAATCGACTTTATACCTAAATATAAGCTTACGGAATTCTTGTAAATGCACTGCCGTTATGCCGTTATGGCTTTACGTTAACTTCAGTTCGTTAAGGAAGGTTAATTAACTTAATATGTTAAACTAATTATTTGAGGCATTTCGAATCGATTGCTAAATGCAGTATATACAAGAAAATCGACTTTATACCTAAATATAAGATTACGGAATTCTTCCAAATGACTGCCGTTATGCGCCATGGCTTTATGTTAACTTCAGTTCGTTAAAGAAGGTTTATTAACTTAAATATGTTAAACTAATGATTTGAGGCATTTTCGAAACGATTGCTAAATGCAGTATATACAACAAAATCGACTTTATCCTAAATATATGATACGGAATTCTTCTAAATGCACTGCCGTTATGCCGTTATGGCTTATATAACTTCAGTAAGTTAAAGAAGGTTTAATTAACTTAAATATGTTAAACTAGTTATTTGAAGCATTTCGATATCGATTGCTTAATGCATATATACAAGAAAATCGACTTTATACCTAAATATAAGATTAGGGAATTCTTCCAAATGTACTGTCGTTATGCCCCCTGGCTTTATATCAACTTCAATACGTTAAAAAAGGTTTAATTAACTTAAATATGTTAAACTAATGATTTGAGGCATTTCGATATCGATTGCTAAATGTGTATATACAAGAAAATCGACTTTATACCTAAATATAAGATTACGGAATTCTTCTACATGAACTGCCGTTATGACGCCATGGCTTTGTGTTAACTTCAGTGCGTTAAAGAAGCTTTATTAACTTAAATATGTTAAACTAATGATTTGCAGATTTTCGAAAACGATTGCTAAATGCAGATACACAACAAAATCGACTTTATACCTAAATATATGAATACGGAATTCTTCTAAATGCACTGCCGTTATGCCGTTATGGCTTTATGTTAACTTCAGTTCGTTTAAGAAGGTTTATTAAATTAGATATGTTACACTAGTTATTTGAAGCATTTCAAAATCGATTGCTTAATGCACATATACAAGAAAATCGACTTTATACCTAAATATAAGCTTACGGAATTCTTCTAAATGCACTGCCGTTATGCCGCCATGGCTTTATATCAACTTCAATACGTTAAAAAAGGTTAATTAACTTAAATATGTTAAACTAATGATTTGAAGCATTTATATATCGATTGCTAAATGTGTATATACAAAAAAATCGAATTTATACCTAAATATAAGATTACGGATTTCTTCTACATACACTGCCGTTATGCCGCCATGGCTTTGTGTTAACTTCAGTGCGTTAAAGGAGGTTTGTTAACTTAAATATGTCAAACTAATGATTTGAAGCATTTCGATATCGATTGCTTAATCAGTATATACAAGAAAATCGACTTTATACCTAAATATAAGATAACGTAATTCTTCTAAATGCTTTGCCGTTATGCCGTTAAGGCGTTTGAAGACTTCAGTAAGATAAAGAAGGTTAATTAACTTAAATATGTTAAACTAATGATTTGAGGCATTTCGAAATCGATTGCTTAATGCACATATACAAGAAAATCGACTTTATGCCTAAATATAAGATTACGGAATTCTTCTGAGTGCACTGCCGTTATGCCGCTAAGTCTTTTTTAGACTTCAGTAGGATAAAGAGGGTTAATTAGCTTAGATATGTTAAACTAATGATTTGAAGCATTTCGATATCGATTGCTAAATGTGCATATACAAGAAAATCGACTTTATACCTAAATATATGATAACGGAATTCTTCTACATGCATTGCCGTTATGCCATTAAGGCGTTTGTAGACTTCAGTAAGGTAATGGGGGTTAATTAACTAAAATATGTTAAACTAATGATTTGAGGCATTTCGATATCGATTGCTTAATGTGTATATACAACAAAATCGACTTTATACCTGAATATAAGATTACGAAATTCTCCCAAATGGACTGCCGTTATACCGTTATGGCTTTACGTAAACTTCAGTAAGATAAAGAAGGTTAATTAACTTAAATATGTTACACTAATGATTTTAAGCATTTCGATATGGATTGCTAAATGCGTATATACAAGAAAATCGACTTCATACCTAAATATAAGATTACGGAATTATTCTAAATGCACTACCGTTATGCTGCCATGGATTTATGCCAACTGCAGTTCGTTAAAGAAGGTTTATTAACTTAAATATGTTAAACTAATGATTTGAAGCATTTCGATATCGATTGCTAAATGAGTATATAAAAGAAAATCGACTTTATACCTAAATATAAGCTTACGGAATTCTTCCAAATGCAATTCCGTTACGCCGTTAGGCTTTTGTAGACTTTAGTTAGATAAAGAGGGTTAATTAGCTTAAATATGTTAAACTAATGATTTGAGGCATTTCGATATCGATTGCTAAATGTGTATACACAACAAAATCGACTTTATACCTAAATATAAGAATACGGAATTCCTCTAAATGCACTGCCGTTATGCCGTTATGGCTTTATGTTAACGTCAGTTCGTTTAAGAAGGTTTATTAAATTAGATATGTTACACTAGTTATTTGAAGCATTTCAAAATCGATTGCTTAATGCATATATACAAGAAAATCGACTTTATACCTAAATATAAGCTTACGGAGTTCTTCTAAATGCACTGCCGTTATGCCGCCATGACTTTATGTCAACTTCAGTTCGCTAAAGGAGGTTTATTAACTTAAATATGTCAAACTAATGATTTGAAGCATTTTGATATCGATTGCTAAATGCGTATATACAACAAAATCGACTTTATACCTAAATATAAGCTTACGGAATTCTTCTAAATGCACTGCCGTTATGCCGTTATGGCTTTATGTTAACTTCAGTTCGTTAAAGAAGGTTTATTAACTTAGCTATGTTACACCAGTTATTTGAAACATTTCGAAATCGATTGCTTAATGCATATATACAAGAAAATCGACTTTATTCCTAAATATAAGATTACGAAATTCTTCCAAATGTACCGTCGTTTTGCCGCCATGGCCTTATATCAACTTCAATATGTTAAAGAAGGTTAATTAACTTAAATATGTTATACTAATGATTTGAAGCATTTATATATCGATTGCTGAATGTGTGTATACAAAAAAAATCGAATTTATACCTAAATATAAGATTACGGATTTCTTCTACATACACTGCCGTTATGCCGCCATGGCTTTGTGTTAACTTCAGTGCGTTTAAGTAGGTTTGTTAACTTAAATATGTCAAACTAATGATTTGAAGCATTTCGAAATCGATTGCTAAATCAGTATATACAAGAAAATCGACATAATACCTAAATATAAGATAACGTAATTCTTCTAAATGCTTTGCCGTTATGCCGTTAAGGCGTTTGTAGACTTCAGTAAGATAAAGAAGGTTAATTAACTTAAATATGTTAAATTAATGATTTGAGGCATTCCGATATCGATTGCTAAATGTGTATATACAAGAAAATCGACTTTATATCTAAATAAAATGATAACGGAATTCTTCTGAATGCACTGCCGTTATGCGGCTAAGTCTTTTTTAGACTTCAGTAGGATTAAAGAGGGTTAATTAGCTTAGATATGTTAAACTAATGATTTGAAGCATTTCGATATCGATTGCTAAATGAGTATATAAAAGAAAATCGACTTTATACCTAAATATAAGTTTACGGAATTCTTCCAAATGCCCTGCCGTTACGCCGTTAAGGCTTTTGTAGACTTTTGTTAGATAAAGAGGGTTAAATATGTTAAACTAATGATTTGAGGCATTTCGATATCGATTGCAAAATGTGTATATACAACAAAATCGACTTTATACCTAAATATAAGCTTACGGAATTCTTGTAAATGCACTGCCGTTATGCCGTTATGGCTTTATGTTAACTTCAGTTCGTTAAAGAAGGTTTATTAACTTAGATATGTTACACCAGTTATTTGAAGCATTTCGAAATCGATTGCTTAATGCATATATACAAGAAAATCGACTTTATACCTAAATATAAGATTACGGAATTCTTCCAAATGTACTGTCGTTATGCGCCATGGCTTTATATCAACTTCAATATGCTAAAGAAGGTTAATTAACTTAAATATGTTAAACTAATCATTTGAGGCATTTCGATATCGATTGCTAAATGTGTATATACAACAAAATGGCCTTTATGCCTAAATATATGATAACGGAATTCTTCTACATGCACTGCCGTCATGCCGTTAAGGCGTTTGTAGACTTCAGTAAGATAAAGGTGTTTAATTTACTTAAATATGTTAAACCAGTTATTTGAAGCATTTCGATATCGATTGCTAAATGTGTATATACAAGAAAATCGACTTTATACCTAAATATAAGATTAGGGAATTCTTCCAAATGTACTGTCGTTATGCCACCCTGGCTTTATATCAACTTCAATACGTTAAAAAAGTTTAATTAACTTAAATATGTTAAACTAATGATTTGAGGCATTTCGGTATCGATTGGTAAATGTGTATATATAAGAAAATCGACTTTATACCTAAATATAAGATTACGGAATTCTTCTACATGAACTGCCGTTATGACACCATGGCTTTGTGTTAACTTCAGTGCGTTAAAGAAGCTTTATTAACTTAAATATGTTAAACTAATGAATTGCAGATTTTCGAAAACGATTGCTAAATGCAGATACACAACAAAATCGACTTTATACCTAAATATAAGAATACGGAATTCTTCTAAATGCACTGCCGTTATGCCGTTATGGCTTTATGTTAACGTCAGTTCGTTTAAGAAGGTTTATTAAATTAGATATGTTACACTAGTTATTTGAAGCATTTCAAAATCGATTGCTTAATGCATATATACAAGAAAATCGACTTTATACCTAAATATAAGCTTACGGAATTCTTCTAAATGCACTGCCGTTATGCCGCCATGGCTTTATATCAACTTCAATACGTTAAAAAAGGTTAATTAACTTAAATATGTTAAACTAATGATTTGAAGCATTTATATATCGATTGCTAAATGTGTATATACAAAAAAATCGAATTTATACCTAAATATAAGATTACGGATTTCTTCTACATACACTGCCGTTATGCCGCCATGGCTTTGTGTTAACTTCAGTGCGTTAAAGGAGGTTTGTTAACTTAAATATGTCAAACTAATGATTTGAAGCATTTCGATATCGATTGCTTAATCAGTATATACAAGAAAATCGACTTTATACCTAAATATAAGATAACGAAATTCTTCTAAATGCTTTGCCGTTATGCCGTTAAGGCGTTTGAAGACTTCAGTAAGATAAAGAAGGTTAATTAACTTAAATATGTTAAACTAATGATTTGAGGCATTCCGATATCGATTGCTAAATGTGTATATACAAGAAAATCGACTTTATACCTAAATATATGATAACGGAATTCTTCTGAATGCACTGCCGTTATGCCGCTAAGTCTTTTTTAGACTTCAGTAGGATAAAGAGGGTTAATTAGCTTAGATATGTTAAACTAATGATTTGAAGCATTTCGATATCGATTGCTTAATGTGTATATACAAGAAAATCGACTTTATACCTAAATATATGATAACGGAATTCTTCTACATGCATTGCCGTTATGCCGTTAAGGCGTTTGTAGACTTCAGTAAGGTAAAGGGGGTTAATTAACTTAAATATGTTAAACTAATGATTTGAGGCATTTCGATATCGATTGCTAAATGTGTATATACAACAAAATCGACTTTATACCTGAATATGAGATTACGAAATTCTCCCAAATGCACTGCCGTTATACCGTTATGGCTTTACGTAAACTTCAGTAAGATAAAGAAGGTTAATTAACTTAAATATGTTAAACTAATGATTTTAAGCATTTCGATATGGATTGCTAAATGCGTATATACAAGAAAATCGACTTTATACCTAAATATAAGATAACGAAATTCTTCTAAATGCTTTGCCGTTATGCCGTTAAGGCGTTTGAAGACCTCAGTAAGATAAAGAAGGTTAATTAACTTAAATATGTTAAACTAATGATTTGAGGCATTTCGAAATCGATTGCTTAATGCACATATACAAGAAAATCTACTTTATGCCTAAATATAAGATTACGGAATTCTTCCAAATGTACCGTCGTTATGCCGCCATGGCCTTATATCAACTTCAATATGTTAAAGAAGGTTAGTTAACTTAAATATGTTATACTAATGATTTGAGGCATTTCGATATCGATTGCTAAATGTGTATATACAACAAAATCGACTTTATACCTAAATATAAGATTACGAAATTCTCCCAAATGCACTGCCGTTATACCGTTATGGCTTTATGTAAACTTCAGTAAGATAAAGAAGGTTAATTAACTTAAATATGATAACTAATGATTTTAAGCATTTCGATATCGATTGCCAAATGCGTATATACAAGAAAATCGACTTTATACCTAAATATAAGGTTACGGAATTCTTCTAAATGCACTACCGTTATGCCGCCATGGATTTATGCCAACTTCAGTTCGTTAAAGAAGGTTTGTTAACTTAAATATGTTAAACTAATAATTTGAAGCATTTCGATATCGATTGCTAAATGAGTATATACAAGAAAATCGACTTTATACCTAAATATAAGTTTACGGAATTTTTCCAAACGCACTGCCGTTACGCCGTTAAGGCTTTTGTAGACTTTAGTAAGATAAAGAGGGTTAATTAGCTTAAATATGTTAAACTAATGATTTGTGGCATTTCGATATCGATTGCTAAATGTTTATATACAACAAAATCGACTTTATACCTAAATATAAGCTTACGGAATTCTTGTAAATGCACGTCCGTTATGCCGTTATGGCTTTATGTTAACTTCAGTTCGTTAAAGAAGGTTTATTAACTTAGATATGTTACACCAGTTATTTGAAGCATTTCGAAATCGATTGCTTAATGCATATATATAAGAAAATCGACTTTATACGTAAATATAAGATTACGGAATTCTTCCAAATGTACTGTCGTTATGCCGCCATGGCTTTATATCAACTTCAATATGTTAAAGAAGGTTAATTTACTTAAATATGTTAAACTAATGATTTGAGGCATTTCGATATCGATTGCTAAATGTGTATATACAACAAAATCGACTTTATACCTAAATATATGATAACGGAATTCTTCTACATGCACTGCCGTCATGCCGTTAAGGCGTTTGTAGACTTCAGTAAGATAAAGGGGGTTAATTTACTTAAATATGTTAAACTAATGATTTGAGGCATTTCGATATCGATTGCTAAATGTGTATATACAACAAAATCGACTTTATACCTAAATATAAGATTACGGAATTCTTCCAAATGCACTGCTGTTATACCGTTATGGCTTTATGTAAACTTCAGTAAGATAAAGAAGGTTAATTAACTTAAAAATGATAACTAATGATTTTAAGCATTTCGATATCGATTGCCAAATGCGTATATACAAGAAAATCGACTTTATACCTAAATATAAGGTTACGGAATTATTCTAAATGCACTACCGTTATGCCGCCATGGATTTATGCCAACTTCAGTTCGTTAAAGAAGGTTTATTAACTTAAATATGTTAAACTAATGATTTGAAGCATTTCGATATCGATTGCTAAATGAGTATATACAAGAAAATCGACTTTATACCTAAATGTAAGTTTACGGAATTTTTCCAAACGCACTGCCGTTACGCCGTTAAGGCTTTTGTAGACTTTAGTAAGATAAAGAGGGTTAATTAGCTTAAATATGTTAAACTAATGATTTGAGGCATTTCGATATCGATTGCTAAATGTTTATATACAACAAAATCGACTTTATACCTAAATAAAAGATTACGGAATTCTTGTAAATGCACTGCCGTTATGCCGTTATGGCTTTATGTTAACTTCAGTTCGTTAAAGAAGGTTTATTAACTTAGATATGTTACACCAGTTATTTGAAGCATTTCGAAATCGATTGCTTAATGCATATATATAAGAAAATCGACTTTATACGTAAATATAAGATTACGGAATTCTTCCAAATGTACTGTCGTTATGCCGCCATGGCTTTATATCAACTTCAATATGTTAAATAAGGTTAATTAACTTAAATATGTTAAACTAATGATTTGAGGCATTTCGATATCGATTGCTAAATGTGTATATACAACAAAATCGACTTTATACCTAAATATATGATAACGGAATTCTTCTACATGCACTGCCGTCATGCCGTTAAGGCGTTTGTAGACTTCAGTAAGATAAAGGGGGTTAATTTACTTAAATATGTTAAACTAATGATTTGAGGCATTTCGATATCGATTGCTAAATGTGTATATACAATAAATCGACTTTATACCTAATATAAAATTACGGAATTCTTCCAAATGCACTGCCGTTATACCGTTATGGCTTTATGTTAACTTCAGTTAGTTAAAGAAGATTAATTAACTAAAATATGTTAAACCAGTTATTTGAAGCATTTCGATATCGATTGCTTAATGCATATATACAAGAAAATCGACTTTATACCTAAATATAAGATTACGAAATTCTTCCAAATGTACTGTCGTTATGCCACCCTGGCTTTATATCAACTTCAATACGTTAAAAAAGGTTAATTAACTTATATATGTTAAACTAATGATTTGAGGCATTTCGGTATCGATTGCTAAATGTGTATATACAACAAAAACGACTTTATACCTAAATATAAGATTACGGAATTCTTCCAAATGTACTGTCGTTATTCCACCATGGCTTTATATCAACTTCAATACGTTAAAAAAGGTTAATTAACTTAAATATGTTAAATTAATGATTTGAAGCGTTTATATATCGATTGCTAAATGTGTATATACAAAAAAAATCGAATTTATACCTAAATCTAAGATTACGGATTTCTTCTACATACACTGCCGTTATGCCGCCATGGCTTTGTGTTAACTTCGGTGCGTTAAAGTAGGTTTGTTAACTTAAATATGTCAAACTAATGATTTGAAGCATTTCGATATCGATTGCTAATACAGTATATACAAGAAAATCGACTTAATACCTAAATATAAGATAACGTAATTCTTCTAAATGCTTTGCCGTTATGCCGTTAAGGCTTCAGTAAGATAAAGAAGGTTAATTAACTTAAATATGTTAAACTAATGATTTGAGGCATTTCGGTATCGATTGCTAAATGTGTATATACAAGAAAATCGACTTTATACCTAAATATATGATAACGGAATTCTTCTGAATGCACTGCCGTTATAACGCTAAGTCTTCTGTAGACTTCAGTAAGATAAAGAGGGTTAATTAGCTTAGATATTTTAAACTAATGATTTGAGGCATTTCGATATCGATTGCTAAATGTGTATATACAACAAAATCGACTTTATACCTAAATATAAGATTACGTAATTCTTCTTAATGCTTTGCCGTTATGCCGTTAAGGCGTTTGTAGACTTCAAAGATAAAGAGGGTTAATAAACTTTAATATGTTAAACTAATGATTTAAAGCATTTCGATATCGATTGCTAAATGTGTATATACAACAAAATCGACTTTATACCTGAATATAAGATTACGAAATTCTCCCAAATGCACTGCCGTTATACCGTTATGGCTTTACGTAAACTTCAGTAAGATAAAGAAGGTTAATTAACTTAAATATGTTAAACTAATGATTTTAAGCATTTCGATATGGATTGCTAAATGCGTATATACAAGAAAATCGACTTTATACCTAAATATAAGATAACGAAATTCTTTTAAATGCTTTGCCGTTATGCCGTTAAGGCGCTTGAAGACTTCAGTAAGATAAAGAAGGTTAATTAACTTAAATATGTTAAACTAATGATTTGAGGGATTTCGAAATCGATTGCTTAATGCACATATACAAGAAAATCGACTTTATGCCTAAATATAAGATTACGGAATTCTTCCAAATGTACCGTCGTTATGCCGCCATGGCCTTATATCAACTTCAATATGTTAAAGAAGGTTAGTTAACTTATATATGTTAAACTAATGATTTGAGGCATTTCGATATCGATTGCTAAATGTGTATATACAACAAAATCGACTTTATACCTAAATATAAGATTACGAAATTCTCCCAAATGCACTGCCGTTATACCGTTATGGCTTTATGTAAACTTCAGTAAGATAAAGAAGGTTAATTAACTTAAATATGATAACTAATGATTTTAAGCATTTCGATATCGATTGCCAAATGCGTATATACAAGAAAATCGACTTTATACCTAAATATAAGGTTACGGAATTATTCTAAATGCACTACCGTTATGCCGCCATGGATTTATGCCAACTTCAGTTCGTTAAAGAAGGTTTATTTACTTAAATATGTTAAACTAATGATTTGAAGCATTTCGATATCGATTGCTAAATGAGTATATACAAGAAAATCGACTTTATACCCAAATATAAGTTTACGGAATTTTTCCAAACGCACTGCCGTTACGCCGTTACGGCTTTTGTAGACTTTAGTAAGATAAAGAGGGTTAATTAGCTTAAATACGTTAAACTAATGATTTGCGGCATTTCGATATCGATTGCTAAATGTTTATATACAACAAAATCGACTTTATACCTAAATATAAGCTTACGGAATTCTTGTAAATGCACTGCCGTTATGCCGTTATGGCTTTATGTTAACTTCAGTTCGTTAAAGAAGGTTTATTAACTTAGATATGTTACACCAGTTATTTGAAGCATTTCGAAATCGATTGCTTAATGCATATATATAAGAAAATCGACTTTATACGTAAATATAAGATTACGGAATTCTTCCAAATGTACCGTCGTTATGCCGCCATGGCCTTATATCAACTTCAATATGTTAAAGAAGGTTAGTTAACTTAAATATGTTATACTAATGATTTGAGGCATTTCGATATCGATTGCTAAATGTGTATATACAACAAAATCGACTTTAGACCTAAATATATGATAACGGAATTCTTCTACATGCACTGCCGTCATGCCGTTAAGGCGTTTGTAGACTTCAGTAAGATAAAGGGGGTTAATTTACTTAAATATGTTAAACTAATGATTTGAGGCATTTCGATATCGATTGCTAAATGTGTATATACAAGAAAATCGACTTTATACCTAATATAAAATAACGGAATTCTTCCAAATGCACTGCCGTTATACCGTTATGGCTTTATGTTAACTTCAGTTAGTTAAAGAAGATTAATTAACTAAAATATGTTAAACCAGTTATTTGAAGCATTTCGATATCGATTGCTTAATGCATATATTCAAGAAAATCGACTTTATACCTAAATATAAGATTACGAAATTCTTCCAAATGTACTGTCGTTATGCCACCTGGCTTTATATCAACTTCAATACGTTAAAAAAGGTTAATTAACTTATATATGTTAAACTAATGATTTGAGGCATTTCGGTATCGATTGCTAAATGTGTATATACAACAAAAACGACTTTATACCTAAATATAAGGTTACGGAATTCTTCCAAATGTACTGTCGTTATTCCACCATGGCTTTATATCAACTTCAATACGTTAAAAAAGGTTAATTAACTTAAATATGTTAAATTAATGATTTGAAGCGTTTATATATCGATTGCTAAATGTGTATATACAAAAAAAATCGAATTTATACCTAAATCTAAGATTACGGATTTCTTCTACATACACTGCCGTTATGCCGCCATGGCTTTGTGTTAACTTCAGTGCGTTAAAGTAGGTTTGTTAACTTAAATATGTCAAACTAATGATTTGAAGCATTTCGATATCGATTGCTAATACAGTATATACAAGAAAATCGACTTAATACCTAAATATAAGTTAACGTAATTCTTCTAAATGCTTTGCCGTTATGCCGTTAAGGCTTCAGTAAGATAAAGAAGGTTAATTAACTTAAATATGTTAAACTAATGATTTGAGGCATTTCGGTATCGATTGCTAAATGTGTGTATACAAGAAAATCGACTTTATACCTAAATATATGATAACGGAATTCTTCTGAATGCACTGCCGTTATGCCGCTAAGTCTTTTGTAGACTTCAGTAAGATAAAGAGGGTTAATTAGCTTAGATATTTTAAACTAATGATTTGAGGCATTTCGATATCGATTGCTAAATGTGTATATACAACAAAATCGACTTTATACCTAAATATAAGATTACGTAATTCTTCTTAATGCTTTGCCGTTATGCCGTTAAGGCGTTTGTAGACTTCAAAGATAAAGAGGGTTAATAAACTTTAATATGTTAAACTAATGATTTAAAGCATTTCGATATCGATTGCTAAATGTGTATATACAACAAAATCGACTTTATCCCTACATATAAGACTACGGAATTCTTCCAAATGCAGTGCCGTTATGACTTTATGTCAACTTCAGTTCGCTAAAGGAGTTTTATTACTTAAATATGTCAAACTAATGATTTGAAGCATTTTGATATCGATTGCTAAATGCGTATATACAACAAAATCGACTTTATACCTAAATATATGATAACGAAATTCTTCTACATGCATTGCCGTTATGCCGTTAAGGCGTTTGTAGACTTCAGTAAGGTAAAGGGGGTTAATTAACTTAAATATGTTAAACTAATGATTTGAGGCATTTCGATATCGATTGCTAAATGTGTATATACAACAAAATCGACTTTATACCTGAATATAAGATTACGAAATTCTCCCAAATGCACTGCCGTTATACCGTTATGGCTTTACGTAAACTTCAGTAAGATAAAGAAGGTTAATTAACTTAAATATGTTAAACTAATGATTTTAAGCATTTCGATATGGATTGCTAAATGCGTATATACAAGAAAATCGACTTTATACCTAAATATAAGATAACGAAATTCTTCTAAATGCTTTGCCGTTATGCCGTTAAGGCGTTTGTAGACTTCAAAGATAAAGAGGGTTAATAAACTTTAATATGTTAAACTAATGATTTAAAGCATTTCGATATCGATTGCTAAATGTGTATATACAACAAAATCGACTTTATCCCTACATATAAGACTACGGAATTCTTCCAAATGCAGTGCCGTTATGACTTTATGTCAACTTCAGTTCGCTAAAGGAGTTTTATTACTTAAATATGTCAAACTAATGATTTGAAGCATTTTGATATCGATTGCTAAATGCGTATATACAACAAAATCGACTTTATACCTAAATATATGATAACGAAATTCTTCTACATGCATTGCCGTTATGCCGTTAAGGCGTTTGTAGACTTCAGTAAGGTAAAGGGGGTTAATTAACTTAAATATGTTAAACTAATGATTTGAGGCATTTCGATATCGATTGCTAAATGTGTATATACAACAAAATCGACTTTATACCTAAATATAAGCTTACGGAATTCTTGTAAATGCACTGCCGTTATGCCGTTATGGCTTTATGTTAACTTCAGTTCGTTAAAGAAGGTTTGCTAACTTAGATATGTTACACCAGTTATTTGAAGCATTTTGAAATCGATTGCTTAATGCATATATACAAGAAAATCGACTTTCTACCTTAATATAAGATTACGGAATTCTTCTAAATGCACTGCCGTTATACCGTTATGGCTTTATGTAAACTTCAGTAAGATAAAGAAGGTTAATTAACTTAAATATGTTAAACCAATGATTTGAAGCATTTCGATATCGATTGCTAAATGCGTATATACAAGAAAATCGACTTTATACCTAAATATAAGATTACGGAATTATTCTTCATGCACTGCCGTTATGCCGCTAAGGCTTTTGTAAACTTCAGTAAGATAAAGAGGGTTAATTAGCTTAAATATGTTAAACTAATGATTTGAAGCATTTCGATATCGATTGCTAAATGTTATATACAAGAAAATCGACTTTATACCTAAATATAAGATTATGTAATTCTTCTAATTGCTTTGCCGTTATGCCGTTAAGGCGTTTGTAGACTTCAGTAAGATAGAGAGGGTTAATTAACTTAAATATGTCAAACTAATGATTTGAAGCATTTTGGTATCGATTGCTAAATGAGTATATACAAGAAAATCGACTTTATACCTAAATATAAGATTACGTAATTCTTCTAAATGCTATGCCGTTATGCCGTTAAGGCTTTTGTAGACTTTAGTAGGATAAAGAGGGTTAATTAGCTTAAATATCTTAAACTAATGATTTGAAGCATTTCGCTATCGATTGCTAAATGTGTATATACAAGAAAATCGACTTTATACCTAAATATAAGATTACGTAGTTTTTCTATATGCATTGCCGTTATGTCGTTAAGGCGTTTGTAGACTTCAGTAAGATAAAGGGGGTTAATTAACTTAAATATGTTAAACTAATGATTTGAGGCATTTCGATATCGATTGCTAAATGAATATATACAAGAAAATCGTTTTTTTACCTAAATATAAGATTACGTAATTCTTCTAAATGCTTTGCCGTTATGCCGTTAAGGCGTTTGTAGACTTAAGTAAGATAAAGAGGGTTAATTAACTTAAATATGTTAAACTAATGATTTGAGGCATTTCGATATCGATTGCTAAATGTGTATATACAAGAAAATCGACTTTATACCTAAATATATGAAAACGGAAATCTTCTACATGAACTGCCGTTATGCCGTTAAGGCGTTTGTAGACTTCAGTAAGATAAAGGGGGTTAATTAACTTAAATATGTTAAACTAATGATTTGAAGCATTTCGATATCGATTGCTAAATGTTATATACAAGAAAATCGACTTTATACCTAAATATAAGATTACGGAATTCTTCTAAATGCTTTGCCGTTATGCCGTTAAGGTGTTTGTAGACTTCAATAAAATAAAGAGGGTTAATTAACTTAAATATGTTAAGCTATTGATTTGAAGCTTTTCGATTTCGATTGCTAAATGAGTATATACAAGAAAATCGGCTTTATACCGAAATATAAGATTACATAATTCTTCTAAATGCTCTGCCGTTATGGCGTTAAGGCGTTTGTAGACTTCAGTAAGATAAAGAGGGTTAGTTATCTTAAATATGTTAAACTAATGATTTGAAGCATTTCGATTTCGATTGCTAAATGAGTATATACAAGAAAATCGACTTTATACCTAAGTATAAGATTACGGAATTCTTCCAAATGTACTGTCGTTATGCCGCCATGGCTTTATATCAACTTCAATATATTAAAGAAGGTTAATTAAATTAAATATGTTAAACTAATGATTTGAGGCATTTCGATATCGATTGCTAAATGTGTATATACAACAAAATCGATTTTATACCTAAATATATTCTTAGGGAATTATTCTAAATGCACTGCCGTTATGCCGTTATGGCTTTATGTTAACTTCAGTTCGTTAAAGAAGGATTATTAACTTAGATATGTTACACCAGTTATTTGAAGCATTTCGGAATCGATTGCTTAATGCATATATACAAGAAAATCGACTTTATACCTAAACATAAGATTGCGGAATTCTTCCAAATGTACTGTCGTTATGCCGCCATGGCTTTATATCAACTTCAATATGTTAAAGAAGGTTTATTAACTTAAATATGTTAAACTAATGATTTGAGGCATTTCGATATCGATTGCTCAATGTGTGCATACAAGAAAATCGAATATATACCTAAACATAAGATTACGGAATTCTTCTACATGCACTGCCGTTATGCCGCCATGGCTTTATGTTAACTTCAGTGTGTTTAAGAAGCTTTATTTACTTAAATATGTTTCGATATCGATTGCTAAATGAGTATATACAAGAAAATCGACTTTATACCTAAATATAAGATTACGGAATTCTTCTAAATTCACTGCCGTTATGCCGTTGTGGCTTTATGTTAACTTCTGTTCGTTAAAGAAGGTTTAATAACTTAAATATGTTAATTCAGTTATTTGAAGTATTTCGATGTCGATTGCTTAATGCATATATACAAGAAAATCGACTTTATACCTAAATATAAGATTATGGAATTCTTCCAAATGTACTGTCGTTATGCCCCCATGGCTTTATATCACCTTCGATACGTTAAAGAAGGTTAATTAACTTAAATATGTTAAACTAATGATTTGAAGCATTTCGATATCGATTGCTAAATGTGTATTTACAACAAAATCGATTTTATACCTAAATATGATATTACGGAATTCTTCCAAATGCACTGCCGATATGCCGTTAAGGCTTTTGTAGACTTAAGTAAGATAAAGATGGTTAATTAACTTAAATATAATAAAATATTGAGTTAAAGCATCTCGATATCGATTGCTAGGTGAGTATATACAAAAAAATCGACTTTATACCTAAATATAAGACTAAGGAATTCTTCCAAATGCACTGCCGTTATACCGTTATGGCTTTATGTAAACTTCAATAAGAAAAAGAAGGTTAATTAAATTAAATATGTTAAACTAATGATTTGAAGCATTTCGATATCGAATGCTAAATGTGTACATACAAACATTCGACTTTATACCTAAATATAATATTACGGAATTCTTCTAAATTCACTGCCGTTATGCCGCCATGGCTTTATGCCAACTTCAGTTCGTTAAAGAAGGTTTATTAACTCAAATATGTTAAACTAATGATTTTACGCATTTCGATATCGATTGCTAAATGTGTATATAGAAGAAAATCGACTTTATACCTAAATATAAGATAACGGAATTCTTCTCAATGCACTGCCGTTATGCCATTATGGCTTTATGTTAACTTCAGTTCGTTAAAGAAGGTTTACTAACTTAAATATGTTAAACCAGTTATTTGAAGCATTTCGAAATCGATTGCTTAATGCATATATACAAGAAATTCGACTTTATACCTAAATATAAGATTACAGAATTCTTCCAAATGTACTGCCGTTATGCCGTTATGGCTTTATGTTAACTTCAGTTCGTTAAAGAAGGTTTATTAACTCAAATATGTTAAACTAATGATTTGACGCATTTCGATATCGATTGCTAAATGTGTATATACAAGAAAATCGACTTTATACCTAAATATAAGATTACGTAATTCTTCTAAATGCTTTGCCGTTATGCCGTTAAGGCTTTTGTAGCCTTTAGTAAGATAAAGAGGGTTAATTAGCTTAAATATCTTAAACTAATGATTTGAAGCATTTCGATATCGATTGCTAAATGTGTATATACAACAAAATCGACTTTATACCTAAATATAAGATTACGTAATTTTTCTATATGCATTGCCGTTATGTCGTTAAGGCGTTTGTAGACTTCAGTAAGATAAAGGGGGTTAATTAACTTAAATATGTTAAACTAATGATTTGAGGCATTTCGATATCGATTGCTAAATGAGTATATACAAGAAAATCGTTTTTTTTACCTAAATATAAGATTACGTAATTCTTCTAAATGCTTTGCCGTTATGCCGTTAAGGCGTTTGTAGACTTAAGTAAGATAAAGAGGATTAATTAACTTAAATATGTTAAACTAAGGATTTCGATATCGATTGCGAAATGTGTATTTACAAGAAAATCGACTTTATACCTAAATATAAGATTACGGAATTCTTCTACATGAACTGCCGTTATGCCGTTAAGACGTTTGTAGGCTTCAGTAAGACAAAGGGGGTTAATTAAATTAAATATGTTAAACTAATGATTTGAGGCATTTCGATATCGATTGCTAAATGAGTATATACAAGAAAATCGTTTTTTTACGTAAATATAAGATTACGTAATTCTTCTAAATGCTTTGCCGTTATGCCGTTAAGGCGTTTGTAGGCTTCAGTAAGATAAAGGGGGTTAATTAACTTAAATATGTTAAACTAATGATTTGAGGCATTTCGATATCGATTGCTAAATGAGTATATACAAGAAAATCGTTTTTTTACGTAAATATAAGATTACGTAATTCTTCTAAATGCTTTGCCGTTATGCCGTTAAGGCGTTTGTAGACTTAAGTAAGATAAAGAGGGTTAATTAACTTAAATATGTTAAACTAATGATTTGAGGCATTTCGATATCGATTGCTAAATGAGTATATACAAGGAAATCGTTTTTTTACGTAAATATAAGATTACGGAATTCTTCTAAATGCTTTGAAGTTATGCCGTTAAGACGTTTGTAGGCTTCAGTAAGATAAAGGGGGTTAATTAACTTAAATATGTTAAACTAATGATTTGAGGCATTTCGATATCGATTGCTAAATGAGTATATACAAGAAAATCATTTTTTTTACCTAAATATAAGATTACGTAATTCTTCTAAATGCTTTGCCGTTATGCCGTTGAGGCGTTTGTAGACTTAAGTAAGATAAAGAGGGTTAATTAACTTAAATATGTTAAACTAATGATTTGAGGCATTTCGATATCGATTGCTAAATGAGTATATACAAGAAAATCGACTTTATACCTAAATATAAGATTACGGAATTCTTCTAAATGCTTTGCCGTTATGCCGTTAAGGCGTTTGTAGGCTTAAGTAAGATAAAGGGGGTTAATTAACTTAAATTTGTTAAACTAATGATTTGAGGCATTTCGATATCGATTGCTAAATGAGTATATACAACAAAATCGATTTTATACCTAAATATATTCTTACGGAATTATTCTAAATGCACTGCCGTTATGCCGTTATGGCTTTATGTTAACTTCAATTCGTTAAAGAAGGATTATTAACTTAGATATGTTACACCAGTTATTTGAAGCATTTCGGAATCGATTGCTTAATGCATATATACAAGAAAATCGACTTTATACCTAAATATAAGATTACGGAACCGCCATGGCTTTATATCAACTTCAATACGTTAAAGAAGGTTAATTAACTTAAATATGTTAAACTAATGATTTGAAGCATTTCGATATCGCTTGCTAAATGTGTATATACAAGAAAATCGACTTTATACCTAAATATAAGATTACGGAATTCTTCCAAATGTACTGTCGTTATGCTGCCATGGCTTTATATCAACTTCAATATATTAAAGAAGGTTTATTAACTTAAATATGTTAAACTAATGATTCGAGGCATTTCGATATCGATTGCTCAATGTGTATATACAAGAAAATCGAATATGTACCTAAATATAAGATTACGGAATTCTTCTACATGCACTGCCGTTATGCCGCCATGGCTTTATGTTAACTTCAGTGTGTTTAAGAAGCTTTATTTACTTAAATATGTTAAACTAATGATTTGAAGCATTTCGATATTGATTGCTAAATGAGTATATACAAGAAAATCGACTTTATACCTAAATATAAGACTACGGAATTCTTCTAAATTCACTGCCGTTATGCCATTGTGGCTTTATGTTAACTTCTCTTCAATAAAGAAGGTTTAATAACTTAAATACGTTAATTCAGTTATTTGAAGTATTTCGATATCGATTGCTTAATGCATATATACAAGAAAATCGACTTTATACCTAAATATAATATTACGGAATTCTTCTAAATGCACTGCCGTTATGCCGCCATGGCTTTATGCCAACTTCAGTTCGTTAAAGAAGGTTTATTAACTCAAATATGTTAAACTAATGATTTGACGCATTTTGATATCGATTGCTAAATGTGTATATAGAAGAAAATCGACTTTATACCTAAATATAAGATAACGGAGTTCTTCTCAATGCACTGCCGTTTTGCCATTATGGCTTTATGTTAACTTCAGTTCGTTAAAGAAGGTTTACTAACTTAAATATGTTAAACCAGTTATTTGAAGCATTTCGAAATCGATTGCTTAAGGCATATATACAAGAAATTCGACTTTATACCTAAATATAAGATTACAGAATTCTTCCAAATGTACTGCCGTTATACCGTTATGGCTTTATGTAAACTTCAGTAAGATAAAGAAGGTTAATTAACTTAAATATGTTAAACTAAAGATTTGAAGCATTTCGATATCGATTGCTAAATGCGTATATACAAGAAAATCGACTTTATACCTAAATATAAGATTACGGAATTATTCTTCATGCACTGCCGTTATGCCGTTATGGCTTTATGTTAACTTCAGTTCGTTAAAGAAGGTTTATTAACTTAGATATATTAAACTAATGATTTTACGCATTTCGATATCGATAGTTAAATGTGTATATACAAGAAAATCGACTTTATACCTAAATATATGACAACGGTATTCTTCTGAATGCACTGCCGTTATGCCGCTAAGGCTTTTGTAAACTTCAGTAAGATAAAGAGGGTTAATTAACTTAAATATGTTAAACTAATGATTTGAAGCATTTCGATATCGATTGCTAATTGTGTATATACAACAAAATCGACTTAATACCTAAATATAAGATTACGTAATTTTTCTATATGCATTGCCGTTATGCCGTTAAGGCTTTTGTAGACTTTAGTAAGATAAAGAGGGTTAATTAGCTTAAATATCTTAAACTAATGATTTGAAGCATTTCGATATCGATTGCTAAATGTGTATATACAACAAAATCGACTTTATACCTAATAATAAGATTACGTAATTTTTCTATATGCATTGCCGTTATGTCGTTAAGGCGCTTGTAGACTTCAGTAAGATAAAGGGGGTTAATTAACTTAAATATGTTAAACTAATGATTTGAGGCATTTCGATATCGATTGCTAAATGAGTATATACAAGAAAATCGTTTTTTTACCTAAATGTAAGATTACGTAATTCTTCTAAATGCTTTGCCGTTATGCCGTTAAGGCGTTTGTAGACTTAAGTAAGATAAAGAGGGTTAATTAACTTAAATATGTTAAACTAATGATTTGAAGCATTTCGATATCGATTGCTAAATGTGTAAATACAAGAAAATCGACTTTATAATCTTCTACATGAACTGCCGTTATGCCGTTAAGGCGTTTGTAGACTTCAGTGAGATAAAGGGGGTTAATTAACTTAAATATGTTAAACTAATGATTTGAGCCATTTCGATATCGATTGCTAAATGTGATATACAAGAATATCGACTTTATACCTAAATATAAGACTACGGAATTCTTCTACATGAACTGCCGTTATGCCGTTAAGGCGTTTGTAGCTTCAGTAAGATAAAGAGGGTTATTAACTTAAATATTTTAAAAAAAAAAAAAAAAAAAAAAAAAAAAAAAAAAAAAAAAAAAAAAAAAAAGGGGGGGGGGGGGGGGGGGGGGGGCATTTCGATATCGATTGCTAAATGAGTATATACAAGGAAATCGTTTTTTTACGTAAATATAAGATTACGGAATTCTTCTAAATGCTTTGAAGTTATGCCGTTAAGACGTTTGTAGGCTTCAGTAAGATAAAGGGGGTTAATTAACTTAAATATGTTAAACTAATGATTTGAGGCATTTCGATATCGATTGCTAAATGAGTATATACAAGAAAATCATTTTTTTTACCTAAATATAAGATTACGTAATTCTTCTAAATGCTTTGCCGTTATGCCGTTAAGGCGTTTGTAGACTTAAGTAAGATAAAGAGGGTTAATTAACTTAAATATGTTAAACTAATGATTTGAGGCATTTCGATATCGATTGCTAAATGAGTATATACAAGAAAATCGACTTTATACCTAAATATAAGATTACGGAATTCTTCTAAATGCTTTGCCGTTATGCCGTTAAGGCGTTTGTAGACTTAAGTAAGATAAAGGGGGTTAATTAACTTAAATTTGTTAAACTAATGATTTGAGGCATTTCGATATCGATTGCTAAATGAGTATATACAACAAAATCGATTTTATACCTAAATATATTCTTACGGAATTATTCTAAATGCACTGCCGTTATGCCGTTATGGCTTTATGTTAACTTCAGTTCGTTAAAGAAGGATTATTAACTTAGATATGTTACACCAGTTATTTGAAGCATTTCGGAATCGATTGCTTAATGCATATATACAAGAAAATCGACTTTATACCTAAATATAAGATTACGGAACCGCCATGGCTTTATATCAACTTCAATACGTTAAAGAAGGTTAATTAACTTAAATATGTTAAACTAATGATTTGAAGCATTTCGATATCGCTTGCTAAATGTGTATATACAAGAAAATCGACTTTATACCTAAATATAAGATTACGGAATTCTTCCAAATGTACTGTCGTTATGCTGCCATGGCTTTATATCAACTTCAATATATTAAAGAAGGTTTATTAACTTAAATATGTTAAACTAATGATTCGAGGCATTTCGATATCGATTGCTCAATGTGTATATACAAGAAAATCGAATATGTACCTAAATATAAGATTACGGAATTCTTCTACATGCACTGCCGTTATGCCGCCATGGCTTTATGTTAACTTCAGTGTGTTTAAGAAGGTTAATTAACTTAAATATGTTAAACTAATGATTTGAAGCATTTCGATATCGATTGCTAATTGTGTATATACAACAAAATCGACTTAATACCTAAATATAAGATTACGTAATTTTTCTATATGCATTGCCGTTATGCCGTTAAGGCTTTTGTAGACTTTAGTAAGATAAAGAGGGTTAATTAGCTTAAATATCTTAAACTAATGATTTGAAGCATTTCGATATCGATTGCTAAATGTGTATATACAACAAAATCGACTTTATACCTAAATATAAGATTACGTAATTTTTCTATATGCATTGCCGTTATGTCGTTAAGGCGCTTGTAGACTTCAGTAAGATAAAGGGGGTTAATTAACTTAAATATGTTAAACTAATGATTTGAGGCATTTCGATATCGATTGCTAAATGAGTATATACAAGAAAATCGTTTTTTTACCTAAATATAAGATTACGTAATTCTTCTAAATGCTTTGCCGTTATGCCGTTAAGGCGTTTGTAGACTTAAGTAAGATAAAGAGGGTTAATTAACTTAAATATGTTAAACTAATGATTTGAAGCATTTCGATATCGATTGCTAAATGTGTAAATACAAGAAAATCGACTTTATAATCTTCTACATGAACTGCCGTTATGCCGTTAAGGCGTTTGTAGACTTCAGTGAGATAAAGGGGGTTAATTAACTTAAATATGTTAAACTAATGATTTGAGCCATTTCGATATCGATTGCTAAATGTGATATACAAGAATATCGACTTTATACCTAAATATAAACTACGGAATTCTTCTACATGAACTGCCGTTATGCCGTTAAGACGTTTGTAGGCTTCAGTAAGACAAAGGGGGTTAATTAACTAAAATATGTTAAACTAATGATTTGAGGCATTTCGATATCGATTGCTAAATGAGTATATACAAGAAAATCATTTTTTTTTACCTAAATATAAGATTACGTAATTCTTCTAAATGCTTTGCCGTTATGCCGTTAAGGCGTTTGTAGACTTCAGTAAGATAAAGAGGGTTAATTAACTTAAATATGTTAAGCTAATGATTTGAGGCATATCGATATCGATTGCTAAATGAGTATATACAAGAAAATCGACTTTATACCTAAATATAAGATTACGGAATTCTTCCAAATGTACTGTCGTTATGCCGCCATGGCTTTATATCAACTTCAATATATTAAAGAAGGTTAATTAAATTAAATATGTTAAACTAATGATTTGAGGCATTTCGATATCGATTGCTAAATGTGTATATACAACAAAATCGATTTTATGCTTAAATATATTCTTACGGAATTATTCTAAATGCACTGCCGTTATGCCGTTATGGCTTTATGTTAACTTCAGTTCGACAAAGAAGGATTATTAACTTAGATATGTTACACCAGTTATTTGAAGCATTTCGGAATCGATTGCTTAATGCATATATACAAGAAAATCGACTTTATACCTTAATATAAGATTACGGAACCGCCATGGTTTTATATCAACTTCAATACGTTAAAGAAGGTTAATTAACTTAAATATGTTAAACTAATGATTTGAAGCATTTCAATATCGCTTGCTAAATGTGTATATACAAGAAAATCGACTTTATACCTAAATATAAGATAACGGAGTTCTTCTCAATGCACTGCCTTTATGCCATTGTGGCTTTATGTTAACTTCTGTTCGTCAAAGAAGGTTTAATAACTTAAATATGGTATCTCAGTTATTTGAAGTATTTCGGTATCGATTGCCTAATGCATATATACAAGAAAATCGACTTTATACCTAAATATAAGATTATGGAATTCTTCCAAATGTACTGTCGTTATGCCGCCATGGCTTTATATCACCTTCGATACGTTAAAGAAGGTTAATCAACTTAAATATGTTAAACTAATGATTTGAAGCATTTGAGTATATACAACAAAATCGACTTTATACCTAAGTATAAAATTACTGAACTCTTCTACATGCACTACCGTTATGCCGACATGGCTTTATGTTAACTTTAGTGCGTTAAAGACAGTTTATTAACTTAAATATGTTAAACTAATGATTTGAAGCATTTCGATATCGATTGGTTAATGCATATGTATATACAAGAAAGTCGACTTTATACCTAAATATAAGATTACGGAATTCTTCCAAATGTAATGTCGTTATGCCGCCATGGCTTTATATCAACTTCAATACGTTAAAGAAGGTTAATCAACTTAAATATGTTAAACTAATGATTTGAAGCATTTCGATTTCGATTGCTAAATGAGTATATACAATAAAATCGACTTTATACCTAAATATAATATTAATTAGTTCTTCCAAATGCACTGCCGTTATGCCGTTAAGGCTTTTGTAGACTTCATTAAGATAGAGAGCGTTAATTAACTTAAATATGTTAAACTAATGATTTGAAGCATTTCGATATCGATTGCTAAATGTGTATATACAAAAAAATCGACCTTATTCCTAAATATAAGACTACGGAATTCTTCCAACTTAAATATGTTAAACTAATGATTTGAAGCATTTCGATATCGATTTCTAAATGTGTATATAGAAGAAAATCGACTTTATACCTAAATATAAGATAACGGAGTTCTTCTCAATGCACTGCCTTTATGCCGTTTTGGCTTTATTTTAACTTCAGTTCATTAAAGAAGGTTTATTATCTTAAATATTCTAGACCAGTTATTTGAAGCATTTCGATATCGATTGCTTAATGCATATGTATATACAAGAAAATCGACTTTACTGAAGTCTACACAAAGCCTTAACGGTATAACGGCAGTGCATTTAGGAGAATTCCGTAATCTTATATTTAGGTATAAAGTCGATTTTCTTGTATATATGCATTTAGCAATCCATATCGAAATGCTGCAAATAACTGGTTAAAATATTTAAGTTAATAAACCTTTTTTAACGAACTGAAGTTAACATAAAGCCATAAATGCATAACGGCAGTGCATTGAGAAGAACTCCGTTACCTTATATTTAGGTATGAAGTCTGTTTTCTTCTATATACACATTTAGCACACGATATCGAAATGCTTCAAATCATTAGTTTAACATAGTTAAGTTAATAAACCTTCTTTAACGAACTGAAGTTGGCATAAAGCCACGGCGGCATAACGGCAGTGCATTTAGAAGAATTCCGTTATCTCATATTTAGGTATAAAGTCGATTTTCTTGTATATATGCATTTAGCAATCCATATCAAAATGCTTTAAATAACTGGTTAAATTATTTGAGTTAATAAACCTTCTTTAACGAACTGAAGTTAACATAAAGCCATAAATGCATAACGGCAGTGCATTGAGAAGAACTCCGTTATCTTATATTTAGGT
Source organism: Bactrocera correcta (assembly GCA_027475135.1). NCBI lineage: Eukaryota > Metazoa > Arthropoda > Insecta > Diptera > Tephritidae > Bactrocera > Bactrocera correcta. Next base: position 26,002 of record JAPZAG010000261.1, on the reverse strand, counting down.
ATAAAGTCGATTTTTTCTATATACAAATTTAGCAATCGACATCGAAATGCTTCAAACCATTAGTTTAACATATTTAAGTTAATTAATCTTCTTAACGTATTGAAGGTGATATAAAGCCATGGTGGCATAACGACAGTACATCTGGAAGAATTCCGAAATCTTATATTTAGGTATAAATTCGATTTTCTTGTATACACACATATAGCAATCGATATCGAAATGCCTCAAGTCATTAGTTTAAAATATTTAAGTTAATTAACCCTCTTTATCTTACTAAAGTCTACAAAAGCTTCAACGGCATAACGGCAGTGCATTTGGAAGAATAACGTAATCTTATATTTAGGTATAAAGTCGATTTTCTTGTATATACACATTTAGCAATCGATATCGAAATGCTTCAAATCATTAGTTTAATATATTAAAGCTAATTAACCCTCTTTATCTTACTGAAGTATACAAAAGCCTTAACGGCATAACGGCAGTGCATTGAGAAGAATTCTGTTATCATATATTTAGATATAAAGTCGAGTTTCTTGTATACACTCATTTAGCAATCGATATCGAAATGCTTCAAATCAGTAGTTTAACATATTTAAGAAAAGAAAGCTTCTTTAACGCACTGAAGTTAACATAAAGCCATGGCGGCATAGCGGCAGTGCATGTAGAAGAATTCCGTGATCTTATATTTAGGTATATATTCGATTTTCTTGTATATACACATTTCGCAATCGATATCGAAATGCTTCAAATCATTAGTTTAACATATTTAAGTTAATTAACCTTCTTTATCTTACTGAAGTCTACAAACGCCTTAACGGCATAACGGCAAAGTATTAAGAAGAATTACGTAATCTTATATTTAGGTATAAAGTCGATTTTGTCGTATATACACATTTAACATTCGATATCGAAATGCTTCAAATCAGTTTATCATATTTAAGTTAACTAACCCTCTTTATCTTACTAAAGTCTACACAAAGCCTTAACGATATAACGGCAGTGCATTTAGGAGAATTCCGTAATCTTATATTTAGGTGTAAAGTCGATTTTCTTGTATATACTCATTTAGCAATCGATATCGAAATGCTTCAAATCATTAGTTTAACATATTTAAGTTAATAAACCTTTTTCAACGAACGGAAGTTGGCAAAAATCCATGGCGTCATAACGGCAGTGCATTTAGAATAATTCCTTTATCTTATATTTAGGTATAAAGTCGATTTTCTTAAATTTACACAATACGCAATCGATATCGAAATGCTTCAAATCAGTAGTTTAACATATTTAAGTTAATAAATTTTTTTTGGCTTACTGAAGTCTACACAAAGCCTTATCGGTATAACGCCAGTGCATTTAGGAGAATTCCTTAATCTTATATTTAGGTGTAAAGTCGATTTTCTTGTATATACTCTTTTAGCAATCGATATCGAAATGCTTCAAATCATTAGTTTAACATATTTAAGTTAATTAACCTTCTTTATCTTACTGAAGTCTACAAACGCCTTAACGGCATAACGGCAAAGTACTAAGAAGAATTACGGAATCTTATATATAGGTATAAAGTCGATTTTGTTGTATATACACATTTAACATTCGATATCGAAATGCTTCAAATCATTAGTTTAGCATATTTAAGCTAATTAACCCTCTTTATCTTACTACAAAAGACTTAACGGCATAACGGCAGTGCATTTGGAAGAATTCCGTAATCTTATATTTAAGTATAAAGTCGATTTTCTTGTATATACTCATTTAGCAATCGATATCGAAATGCCTCCAATCATTAGTTTAACATATTTAAGTTAATTAATCTTCTTAACGTATTGAAGGTGATATAAAGCCATGGTGGCATAACTACAGTACATTTGGAAGAATTCCGTAATCCTATATTTAGGTATAAAGTCGATTTTCTTATATATACTCATTTAACAATCGATGTCGAAATGCTTCAAATCATTAGTTTAACATATTTAAGTTAATAAACTTTTTTTAGCTTACTGAAGTCTACACAAAGCCTTAACGGTATAACGCCAGTGCATTTAGGAGAATTCCGTAATCTTATATTTAGGTATAAAGTCGATTTTCTTGTATATACATATTTAGCAATCGATATCGAAATGCTTCAAATCATTAGTTTTACATACTTAAGTTAATAAACTTTTTTTAGCTTACTGAAGCCTTAACGGTATAACGCCAGTGCATTTAGGAGAATTCCGTAATCTTATATTTACGTATAAAGTCGATTTTCTTGGACATACTCATTTAGCAATCGATATCGAAATGCTTCAAATCATTAGTTTAACATATTTAAGTTAATTAACTCTCTTTATCTTATTAAAGCCTACAGAAGCCTTAACGGCATAACGGCAGTGCATTTGGAAGAATTCCGTAATCTTACATTTAGGTTTAAAGTCGATTTTCTTGTATATACATATTTAGCAATCGATATCGAAATGCTTCAAATCATTAGTTTAACATATTTCAGTTAATTAACCCTCTTTATCTTACTGAAGTCTACAAAAGCCTTGACGGCGTAACGGCAGTGCATTTGGAAGAATTCCGTAATCTTATTTTTAGGTATAAAGTCGATTTTCTTGTATATACTCATTTAGCAATCGATATATAAATGAATCAAATCATTAGTTTAACATACTAAAGTTAATTAACCTTCTTTAACGAACTGAAGTTGGCATAACTCCATGGCGGCATAACGGCCGTGCATTTAGAATAATTCCGTAATCTTATATTTAGGTATAATGTCGATTTTCTTGTATATACGCATTTAGCAATCGATATCGAAATGCTTCAAATCATTAGTTTAACATATTTAAGTTAATCAACTTTTTTTAGCTTACTGAAGTCTACACAAAGCCTTAACGGTATAACGGCAGTGCATTTAGGACAATTCCGTAATCTTATATTTAGGTGTAAAGTCGATTTTCTTGTATATACACATTTAGCAATCGATATCGAAATACTTCAAATCATTAGTTTAACATATTTAAGTTAATTAACCTTCTTTATCTTACTGAAGTCTACAAACGCCTTAACGGCATAACGGCAAAGTATTAAGAAGAATTACGTAATCTTATATTTAGGTATAAAGTCGATTTTGTCGTATATACGCATTTAACATTCGATATCGAAATGCTTCAAATCATTAGTTTAACATATTTAAGTTAATTAACCCTCTTTATCTTACTAAAGTCTACACAAAGCCTTAACGGTATAACGGCAGTGCATTTAGGAGAATTCCGTAATATTATATTTAGGTGTAAAGTCGATTTTCTTGTATATACTCATTTAGCAATCGATATCAAAATGCTTCAAATCATTAGTTTAACATATTTAAGTTAATAAACCTTTTTCAACGAACGGAAGTTGGCATAAATCCATGGCGTCATAACGGCAGTGCATTTAGAATAACTCCGTAATCTTATATTTAGGTATAAAGACGATTTTCTTAAATTTACACAATAAGCAATCGATATCGAAATGCTTCAAATCAGTAGCTTAACATATTTAATTTAATAAATTTTTTTTGGCTTACTGAAGTCTACACAAAGCCTTATCGGTATAACGCCAGTGCATTTAGGAGAATTCCGTTATCTTATATTTAGGTGTAAAGTCGATTTTCTTGTATATACTCTTTTAGCAATCGATATCGAAATGCTTCAAATCATTAGTTTAACATATTTAAGTTAATTAACCTTCTTTATCTTACTGAAGTCTACAAACGCCTTAACGGCATAACGGCAAAGTATTAAGAAGAATTACGTAATCTTATATATAGGTATAAAGTCGATTTTGTTGTATATACACATTTAACATTCGATATCGAAATGCTTCAAATTATTAGTTTAGCATATTTAAGCTAATTAACTCTCTTTATCTTACTGAAGTTTACATAAAGCCATAACGGTATAACGGCAGTGCATTTGGAAGAATTCCGTAATCTTATATTTAGGTATAAAGTCGATTTTCTTGTATATACACATTTAGCAATCGATATCGAGATGCTTCAACTCATTAGTTTAACATATTTAAGTTAATTAATCTTCTTAACGTATTGAAGGTGATAAAAAGCCATGGTGGCATAACGACAGTACATTTGGAAGAATTCCGTAATCCTATATTTGGTATAAAGTCGATTTTCTTGTATATACTCATTTAACAATCGATATCGAAATGCTTCAAATCATTAGTTTAACATATTTAAGTTAACAAACCTACTTTAACGAACTAAAGTTGACATAAAGCCTTGGCGAAATAACGGCAGTGTATTTGGAAGAATTCCGTTATCCTATGTTTAGGTATAAAGTCAAGTTTCTTGTATATACTCATTTAGCAATCGATGTCGAAATGCTTCAAATCATTAGTTTAATATATTTAAATAATAAACTTCTTTAGTTTACTAAAGTTAATAACCCCTTTACTTATAAAGTCTACAAAGCCTTAACGGTATAACGGCAGTGCATTTAGGAAATTCCGTAATCTTATATTTAGGTGTAAAGTCGATTTTCTTGTATATACACATTTAGCAATCGATATCAAATCTTCAAATCATTAGTTTAACATATTTAAGTTAATAACCTTTTTACACGAAGTTCAAACCTTACGCATAACGGAAAGTATTAGAAAATTCGTAATCTTATATTTAGGTATAAAGTCGATTTTCTATTTTACCATTAACATTCGATATCGAAATGCTTCAAATCATAGTTAACATATTTAATTAATAACCTTTTTCTTACTAAGTCTACACAAAGCCTTACGGTATAACGCAGTGCATTTAGGAGAATTCCGTAATATTATATTTAGGTGTAAAGTCGATTTTCTTGTATATACTCTTTAGCAATCGATATCAAATGCTTCAAATCATTAGTTTAACATATTTAAGTTAATAACCTTTTTACGACGAAGTTGCAAAACCTTGGCGTCATAACGGCAGTATTTAGAATAATCCGTAATCTTATATTTAGGTATAAAGCGATTTTTTAAATTACACATAACATCGATATCGAAATGCTTCAAATAGTAGTTAACATATTTAATTAATAAATTTTTTTTCTTACTGAAGTTACAAAAGCCTTATCGGTATAACGCAGTGCATTTGGAGAATTCCGTTATCTTATATTTAGGTTAAAGTCGATTTTCTTGTATATACTCTTTAGCAATCGATATCGAAATGCTTCAAATCATTAGTTTAACATATTTAAGAATTAACCTTCTTACTTATGAAGTTAAAAGCCTTGCGGCTAACGCAGTCATTTGGAAGAATTCCGTAATCTTATTTTTAGGTATAAAGTCGATTTTCTTGTATATACTCATTTACAATCGATATAAATGATCAAATCATTAGTTTAACATATAAAGTTAATAACCTCTTTAACGAACTAAGTTGGCATAATCCATGGCGGATAACGGCGTGCATTTGAAAATTCCGTAATCTTATATTTAGGTATAAAGTCATTTTCTTGTATATACTATTTACAATCGATATCGAAATGCTTCAATCATTAGTTTAACATATTTAAGTTAATTAATCTCTTAACTATTGAAGGTATAAAAAGCCTGGTATAACGCAGTCATTTGGAGAATTCCGTAATCTTATATTTAGGTATAAAGTCGATTTTCTTGTATATACATATTTAGCAATCGATATCGAAATGCTTCAAATCATTAGTTTAACATATTTAAGTTAATTAACCCTCTTTATCTTACTAAAGTCTACACAAAGCCTTAACGGTATAACGGCAGTGCATTTAGGAGAATTCCGTAATATTATATTTAGGTTGTAAAGTCGATTTTCTTGTATATACTCATTTAGCAATCGATATCAAAATGCTTCAAATCATTAGTTTAACATATTTGGGTTAATAAACCTTTTTCAATGAACGGAAGTTGGCATAAATCCATGGCGTCATAACGGCAGTGCATTTAGAATAACTCCGTAATCTTATATTTAGGTATAAAGTCGATTTTCTTAAATTTACACAATAAGCAATCGATATCGAAATGCTTCAAATCAGTAGCTTAACATATTTAATTTAATAAATTTTTTTTGGCTTACTGAAGTCTACACAAAGCCTTATCGGTATAACGCCAGTGCATTTAGGAGAATTCCGTAATCTCATATTTAGGTGTAAAGTCGATTTTCTTGTATATACTCTTTTAGCAATCGATATCGAAATGCTTCAAATCATTAGTTTAACATATTTAAGTTAATTAACCTTCTTTATCTTACTGAAGTCTACAAACGCCTTGACGGCGTAACGGCAGTGCATTTGGAAGAATTCCGTAATCTTATATTTAGGTATAAAGTCGATTTTCTTGTATATACATCTTTAACATTCGATATCGAAATGCTTCAAATCATTAAATTAGCATATTTAAGCTAATTAACTCTCTTTATCTTACTGAAGTTTACATAAAGCCATAACGGTATAACGGCAGTGCATTTGGAAGAATTCCGTAATCTTATATTTTGGTATAAAGTCGATTTTCTTGTATATACACATTTAGCAATCGATATCGAGATGCTTCAACTCATTAGTTTAACATATTTAAGTTAATTAATCTTCTTAACGTATTGAAGGTGATAAAAAGCCATGGTTACTGAAGTTCAAAACCTTAACGGTATAACGCCAGTGCATTTAGGAGAATTCCGTAATCTTATATTTAGGTATAAAGTCGATTTTTTTGGGTATATACTCATTTAGCAATCGATATCGAAATGCTTCAAATCATTAGTTTAACATATTTAAGTTAATTAACTCTCTTTATCTTATTTAAGCCTACAGAAGCCTTAACGGCTTAACGGCAGTGCATTTGGAAGAATTCCGTAATCTTACATTTAGGTATAAAGTCGATTTTCTTGTATATACATATTTAGCAATCGATATCGAAATGCTTCAAATCATTAGTTTAACATATTTCAGTTAATTAACCCTCTTTATCTTACTGAAGTCTACAAAAGCCATGGTGGCATAACGACAGTACATTTGGAAGAATTCCGTAATCCTATATTTAGGTATAAAGTCGATTTTCTTGTATATACTCATTTAACAATCGATATCGAAATGCTTCAAATCATTAGTTTAACATATTTAAGTTAACAAACGTACTTTAACGAACTAAAGTTTACATAAAGCCTTGGCGGAATAACGGCAGTGTATTTGGAAGAATTCCGTTATCCTATGTTTAGGTATAAAATCAAGTTTCTTGTATATACTCATTTAGCAATCGATGTCGAAATGCTTCAAATCATTAGTTTAACATATTTAAGTTAATAAACTTTTTTTAGCTTACTGAAGTCTACACAAAGCCTTAACGGTATAACGCCAGTGCATTTAGGAGAATTCCGTAATCTTATATTTAGGTATAAAGTCGATTTTCTTGTATATACATATTAAGCAATCGATATCGAAATGCTTCAAATCATTAGTTTTACATACTTAAGTTAATAAACTTTTTTAGCTTACTGAAGCCTTAACGGTATAACGCCAGTGCATTTAGGAGAATTCCGTAATCTTATATTTACGTATAAAGTCGATTTTCCTTTATAAATCATTTAGCAATAGATATCGAAATGCTTCAAATCATTAGTTTAACATATTTAAGTTAATTAACTCTCTTTATCTTATTAAAGCCTACAGAAGCCTTAACGGCATAACGGCAGTGCATTTGGAAGAATTCCGTAATCTTATATTTAGGTATAAAGTCGATTTTCTTGTATATACATATTTAGCAATCGATATCGAAATGCTTCAAATCATTAGTTTAACATATTTCAGTTAATTAACCCTCTTTATCTTACTGAAGTCTACAAAAGCCTTGACGGCGTAACGGCAGTGCATTTGGAAGAATTCCGTAATCTTATATTTAGGTATAAAGTCGATTTTCTTGTATATACTCATTTAGCAATCGATATATAAATGAATCAAATCATTAGTTTAACATATTAAAGTTAATTAACCTTCTTTAACGAACTGAAGTTGGCATAAATCCATGGCGGCATAACGGCCGTGCATTTAGAATAATTCCGTAATCTTATATTTAGGTATAATGTCGATTTTCTTGTATATACGCATTTAGCAATCGATATCGAAATGCTTCAAATCATTAGTTTAACATATTTAAGTTAATCAACTTTTTTTAGCTTACTGAAGTCTACACAAAGCCTTAACGGTATAACGCCAGTGCATTTAGGAGAATTCCGTAATCTTATATTTAGGTGTAAAGTCGATTTTCTTGTTTATACTCATTTAGCAATCGATATCAAAATGCTTTAAATCATTAGTTTAACATATTAAAGTTAATTAACCTTCTTTAACGAACTGAAGTTGGCATAAATCCATGGCGGCATAACGGCCGTGCATTTAGAATAATTCCGTAATCTTATATTTAGGTATAATGTCGATTTTCTTGTATATACTCATTTAGCAATCGATATCGAAATGCTTCAAATCATTAGTTTAACATATTTAAGTTAATCAACTTTTTTTAGCTTACTGAAGTCTACACAAAGCCTTAACGCTATAACGCCAGTGCATTTAGGAGAATTCCGTAATCTTATATTTAGGTATAAAGTCGATTCTCTTGTATATACTCATTTAGCAATCGATATCGAAATGAATCAAAGCATTAGTTTAACATATTAAAGTTAATTAACCTTCTTTAACGAACTGAAGTTGGCATAAATCCATGGCGGCATAACGGCCGTGCATTTAGAATAATTCCGTAATCTTATATTTAGGTATAATGTCGATTTTCTTGTATATACGCATTTAGCAATCGATATCGAAATGCTTCAAATCATTAGATTATCATATTTAAGTTAATAAACCTTCTTCAACGAACAGAAGTTGGCGTAAAGCCATTTTAAATTTAAATTTAAAAGCATTTTGAAGAATTCCGTTATCTTATATTTAGGTATAAAGTCGATATTCTTGTATATACACATTTAGCAATCGATATCGATATGCTTCAAATCATTAGTTTATCATATTTAAGTTAATAAACCTTCTTCAACGAACAGAAGTTGGCATAAAGCCATGGCGGCATAACGGCAGTGCATTTAGGAGAATTCCGTAATCTTATATTTAGGTGTATAGTCGATTTTCTTGTTTATACTCATTTAGCAATCGATATCAAAATGCTTCAAATCATTAGTTTAACATATTTAAGTTAATAAACCCTTTTTAACGAACGGAAGTTGGCATAAATCCATGGCGTCATAACGGCAGTGCATTTAGAATAATTCCGTAATCTTATATTTAGGTATAAAGTCGATTTTCTTAAATTTACACAATAAGCAATCGATATCGAAATGCTTCAAATCATTAGTTTAACATATTTAAGTTAATAAATTTTTTTTAGCTTACTGAAGTCTACACAAAGCCTTAACGGTAAAACGGCAGTGCATTTAGGAGAATTCCGTAATCTTATATTTAGATGTAAAGTCGATTTTCTTGTATTTACATATTTAGCAATCGATATCGAAATGCTTCAAACAATTAGTTTAACATATTTAAATTAATTAATCTTCTTAACGTATTGAAGGTGATATAAAGCCGTGGTGGCATAACGACAGTACATTTGGATGAATTCCGTAATCCTATATTTAGGTATAAAGTCGATTTTCTTGTATATACTCACTTAACAATCGATATCGAAATGCTTCAAATCATTAATTTAACATATTTAAGTTAACAAACCTACTTTAACGAACTAAAATTGACATAAAGCCTCTGCGGAATAACGGCAGTGTATTTGGAAGAATTCCGTTATCCTATGTTTAGGTATAAAGTCATTTTCTTGTATATACTCATTTAGCAATCGATGTCGAAATGCTTCAAATCATTAGTTTAACATATTTAAGTTAATAAACTTTTTTTAGCTTACTGAAGTCTACACAAAGCCTTAACGGTATAACGGCAGTGCATTTAGGAGAATTCCGTAATCTTATATTTAGGTATAAAGTCGATTTTCTTGTATTTACATATTAAGCAATCGATATCGAAATGCTTCAAATCATTAGTTTAACATATTTAAGTTAATAAACTTTTTTAGCTTACTGAAGTCTACACAAAGCCTTAACGGTATAACGGCAGTGCATTTAGGAGAATTCCGTAATCTTATATTTAGGTATAAAGTCGATTTTCTTGTATTATACTCATTAAGCAATCGATATCGAAATGCTTCAAATCATTAGTTTAACATATTTAAGTTAATTAACTCTCTTTATCTATTAAAGTCTACAGAAGCCTTAACGGCATAACGGCAGTGCATTTGGAAGAATTCCGTAATCTTATATTTAGGTATAAAGTCGATTTTCTTGTATATACATATTTAGCAATCGATATCGAAATGCTTCAAATCATTAGTTTAACATATTTAAGTTAATAACTTTTTTTAGCTTACTGAAGTCTACACAAAGCCTTAACGGTATAACGGCAGTGCATTTGGAGAATTCCGTAATCTTATATTTAGGTATAAAGTCGATTTTCTTGTATATACTCATTTAGCAATCGATATCGAAATGCTTCAAATCATTAGTTTAACATATTTAAGTTAATTAACCCTCTTTATCTATTAAAGTCTACAAAAGCCTTAACGGCATAACGGCAGTGTATTTGGAAGAATTCCGTAATCTTATATTTAGGTATAAAGTCGATTTTCTTGTATATACATATTTAGCAATCGATATCGAAATGCTTCAAATCATTAGTTTAACATATTTAAGTTAATAACTTTTTTTAGCTTACTGAAGTCTACACAAAGCCTTAACGGTATAACGCCAGTGCATTTAGGAGAATTCCGTAATCTTATATTTAGGTATAAAGTCGATTTTCTTGTATATACATATTTAGCAATCGATATCGAAATGCTTCAAATCATTAGTTTAACATATTTAAGTTATATAACCCTCTTTATCTTATTAAAGTCTACAAAAGCCTTAACGGCATAACGGCAGTGCATTTAGAATAATTCCGTAATCTTATATTAAGGTAGAAAGTCGATTTTCTTGTATATACTCATTTAGCAATCGATATCGAAATGCTTCAAATCATTAGTTTAACATATTTAAGTTAATTAACCCTCTTTATCTTATTAAAGTCTACAAAAGCCTTAACGGCATAACGGCAGTGCATTTGGAAGAATTCCGTAATCTTATATTTAGGTATAAAGTCGATTTTCTTGTATATACATATTTAGCAATCGATATCGAAAGGAATCAAATCATTAGTTTAACATATTAAAGTTAATTAACCTTCTTTAACGAACTGAAGTTGGCATAAATCCATGGCGGCATAACGGCCGTGCATTTAGAATAATTCCGTAATCTTATATTTAGGTATAATGTGGATTTTCTTGTATATATTCAAATCATTAATTAACTTAAATATGTTAAACTAATGATTTGAGGCATTTCGATATCGATTTCTAAATGAGTATATACAAGAAAATCGTTTTTTTACCTAAATATAAGATTACGTAATTCTTCTAAATGCTTTGCCGTTATGCCGTTAAGGCGTTTGTAGACTTAAGTAAGATAAAGAGGGTTAATTAACTTAAATATGTTAAACTAATGATTTGAGGCATTTCGATATCGAATGCTAAATGTGTATATACAAGAAAATCGACTTTATACCTAAATATAAGATTACGGAATTCTTCCAAATGTACTGTCGTTATGCCGCCATGGCTTTATATCAACTTCAATATATTAAAGAAGGTTAATTAAATTAAATATGTTAAACTAATGATTTGAGGCATTTCGATATCGATTGCTAAATGTGTATATACAAGAAAATCGACTTTATACCTAAATAAATGATAACGGAATTCTTCTACATGCATTGCCGTTATGCCGTTAAGACGTTTGTAGCCTTCATTAAGATAAAGGGGGTTAATTAACTTAAATATGTTAAACAAATGATTTGAGGCATTTCGATATCGATTGCTAAATGAGTATATACAAGAAAATCATTTTTTTACCTAAATATAAGATTAAGTAATTCTTCTAAATGCTTTGCCGTTATGCCGTTAAGGCGTTTGTAGACTTAAGTAAGATAAAGAGGGTTAATTAACTTAAATATGTTAAACTAATGATTTGAGGCATTTCGATATCGAATGCTAAATGTGTATATACAAGAAAATCGACTTTATACCTAAATATAAGATTACGGAATTCTTCCAAATGTACTGTCGTTATGCCGCCATGGCTTTATATAAACTTCAATATATTAAAGAAGGTTAATTAAATTAAATATGTTAAACTAATGATTTGAGGCATTTCGATATCGATTGCTAGGTGTGTATATACAAAAAAATCGACTTTATACCTAAATATAAGACAACGGATTTCTTCCAAATGCACTGCCGTTACACCGTTATGGCTTTATGTAAACTTCAATAAGAAAAAGAAGGTTAATTAAATTAAATATGTTAAACTAATGATTTGAAGCATTTCGATATCGAATGCTAAATGTGTACATACAAACATTCGACTTTATACCTAAATATAATATTACGGAATTCTTCTAAATGCACTGCCGTTATGCCGCCATGGCTTTATGCGAACTTCAGTTCGTTAAAGAAGGTTTATTAACTTAACTATGTTAAACTAATGATTTGAAGCATTTCGATATCGATTGCTAAATGTGTATATAGAAGAAAATCGACTTTATACCTAAATATAAGATAACGGAGTTCTTCTCAATGCACTGCCGTTATGCATTTATGGCTTTATGTTAACTTCAGTTCGTTAAAGAAGGTTTATTAACTTAAATGTGTTAAACCAGTTATTTGAAGCATTTCGAAATCGATTGCTTAATGCATATATACAAGAAATTCGACTTTATACCTAAATATAAGATTACAGAATTCTTCCAAATGTTCTGTCGTTATGCCGCCATGGCTTTATATCAACTTCAATACGTTAAAGAAGTTTAATTAACATAAACATATTATACTAATGATTTGAAGCATTTCGATATCGATTGCTAAATGTGTGTACACAAGAAAATCGAATTTATACCTAAATATAAGATTACGGAATTCTTCTATATGCACTGCCGTTATGCCGCCATGGCTTTGTGTTAACTTCAGTGCGTTAAAGAAGCTTCATTTACTTAAATATGTTAAACTAATGATTTGAAGCATTTCGATATGGATTGCTAAATGTGTATATACAACAAAATCGAATTTATACCCAAATATAAGATAACGGAATTCTTCCAAATGCGATGCCGTTATACCGTTATGGCATTGTGTGAACTTCAGTAAGAAAAAGAAGGTTAATTAACTTAAATATGTTAAACTAATGATTTGAAGCATTTCGATATCGATTGCTTAATGTGTGTATAGAAATAAATCGACTTTATACCTAAATATGAGATTACGGAATTCTTCTAAATGCACTGCTGTTATGCCGCCATGGCTTTATGCCAACTTCAGTTCGTTAAAGAAGGTTTATTAACTTAAATATGTTAAACTAATGATTTGAAGCATTTCGATATCCATTGCTAAATGTGTACATACAAGAAAATCGACTTTATACCTAAATATATGATAACGGATTTCTTCTAAATGCACTGCCGTTATGCCGTTATGGCTTTATGTTAACTTCTGTTCGTTAAAGAGGGTTTATTATCTTAAATATGTTAGACCAGTTGTTTGATGCATTTCGATATCGATTGCTTAATGCATATGTATATACAAGAAAATCGACTTTATACCTAAATATAAGAATACGGAATTCTTCCAAATGTAATGTCGTCATGCCGCCATGGCTTTATATCAACTCCGATACGTTAAAGAAGGTTTATTAACTTACATATGTTTAACTTATGATTTGAAGCATTTCGATATCGATTGCTAAATGTGTATATACAAGAAAATCGACTTTATACCTAAATATAAGATAAGTCGATCATCTTGTATATATGCATTTAGCAATCCATATCGAAATGCTGCAAATAACTGGTTAAAATATTTAAGTTAATAAAACTTTTTTAACGAACTGAAGTTAACATAAAGCCATAAATGCATAACGGCAGTGCATTGAGAAGAACTCCGTTATCTTATATTTAGGTATAAAGTCTGTTTTCTTCTATATACACATTTAGCAATCGATATCGAAATGCTTCAAATCATTAGTTTAACATAGTTAAGTTAATAAACCTTCTTTAACGAACTGAAGTTGGCATAAAGCCACGGCATCATAACGGCAGTGCATTTAGAAGAATTCCGTTATATTATATTTCGGTATAAAGTCGATATTCTTGTAAATATGCATTTAGCAATCCATATAGAAATGCTTCAAATAACTGGTTAAAATATTTAAGTTAATAAACCTTCTTTAACGAACTGAAGTTAACATAAAGCCATAAATGCATAACGGCAGTGCATTGAAAAGGAACTCCGTTATCTTATATTTAGGTATAAAGTCGATTTTCTTCTATATACAAATTTAGCAATCGACATCGAAATGCTTGAAACCATTAGTTTAACATATTTAAGCTAATTAATCTTCTTAACGTATTGAAGGTGATATAAAACCAAGGTGGCATAACGACAGTACATCTGGAAGAATTCCGAAATCTTATATTTAGGTATAAAGTCGATTTTCTTGTGTACACATATCTAGCAATCGATATCGAAATGCCTCAAATCATTAGTTTAACATATTTAAGTTAATTAACCCTCTTTATCTTATTAAAGTCTACAAAAGCTTCAACGGCATAACGGCAGTGCATTTGGAAGAATTACGTAATCTTATATTTAGGTATAAATTCGATTTTCTTGTATATACACATTTAGCAATCGATATCGAAATGCTTCAAATCATTAGTTTAACATATTAAAGCTAATTAACCCTTTTTATCTTACTGAAGTATACAAAAGCCTTAACGGCATAACGGCAGTGCATTGAGAAGAGATCTGTTATCATATATTTAGATATAAAGTCGATTTTCTTGTATATACTCATTTAGCAATCGATATCGAAATGCTTCAAATCAGTAGTTTAACATATTTAAGAAAATAAAGCTTCTTTAACGCACTGAAGTTAACATAAAGCCATGGCGGCATAACGGCCGTGCATTTAGAGTAATTCCGTAATCTTATATTTAGGTATAAAGTCGATTTTCTTGTACATACACATTTAGCAATCGATATCGAAATGCTTCAAATCATTAGTTTAACATATTTAAGTTAATTAACCTTCTTTATCTTACTGAACTTCACATAATGCCATAACGGTATAACGGCAGCGAATTTGGAAGAATTCCGTAATCTTATGTTTAGGTATAAAGTCGATTTTGTTGTATATACACATTTAGCAATCCATATCGAAATGCTTCAAATCATTAGTTTAACATATTTAAGTAAATAAAGCTTCTTTAACGCACTGAAGTTAACATAAAGCCATGGCGGCATAACGGCAGTGCATTTAGAAGAATTCCCTAATCTCATATTTAGGTATAAATTCGATCTTCTTGTGTACACACATTTAGCAATCGATATCGAAATGTTTCAAATCATTAGTATAATATGTTTAAGTTAATTAACCTTCTTTAAAGTATTGAAGTTGATATACAGCCATGGCGGCATAACGACAGAACATTTTGAAGAATTCTGTAATCTTATATTTAGGTATAAAGTCGAATTTCTTGTATATATGCATTATTTCGATATCGAAATGCTTCAAATCATTAGTTTAACATATTAAAGCTAATTAACCCTCTTTATCTTACTGAAGTATACAAAAGCCTTAACGGCATAACGGCAGTGCATTGAGAAGAATTCTGTTATCATATACAGGGTAGGCTATTTAAAGTTGACCCATTTGTTTCTAAAAAAAAAGAACAAAAGAAAACAATGTTTGTTGTTCTTTTCAAAAATAATTTATTTTGGTCCAAGGGGATTTGTTTCAGCTAATATTTAAAAATTAGATCGCGTAAATGGGCACCTTTAGCTTTGACAGCTAAATGCACTCTTTTTTCGACATTTTCCATGACTTTGGCCAATGTTTCGGATGATATGGCGGCTGTTTCACGTCGAATGTTGGCTTTCAGTTGAGCTAAGGTCTTTGGCTTATTAGCGTATACCTTGGATTTCAAATAACCCCACAAATAAAAGTCTGGTGGCGTCAAATCTGGTGATCTCGGTGGCCAGTCAACATCACCATTTTTCGATATCAATCGCCCGGGGAAAAATGGTCGCAATAAATTGATTGTTGGGCGAGCTGTATGGCATGTAGCCCCGTCCTGTTGAAACCAGAAGTTATCCTGGCCCGTTATCATGGCTAGATAACGCTCACCATTGACTGTTGTCGTGGCTCCATCATCGTCTTTGAAGAAATACGGTCCGATGATCATATTCGCGCAAACACCGCACCAAACTGTTACTTTTTGGTCGTAAAGAGGCTGTTCTTCAATTAATTGAGGATTTTCGGTGGCATAAAATCGGCAATTTTGCTTGTTTACGCCTCCATTCAACGAGAAATGTGCCTCGTCTGACATGATGAGTTTTCGCCAAAAGTCAAGTTCGTTTTCAGCCATTTCGATGGCCCATTTGCCAAAATTAAGGCGTCGCGGATAATCAGCTGGGTTTAGTTTTTGTGCCATTTGAATTTTATATGGAAACATCTTCAAATCTTTATGAATTATGCGTCGGAGAGTGGTGCGAGAGATGTCTAATTCCTGAGAGCGGCGATAACTCGATGTCGATGGAGTCTCCTCAATACTGGCTCGTACAGCTTCGATATTTTCATAAGAACGTCTTGTGCGTTGTCTGGATGCATGACTGGCATTACTGAGATTACCGGTGTTCACAAATTTTGCGTATAAAGACCTAATTGTGTTCTTAACTGGAGCACTTTTCACTTTATTTTTTTTGCGAAACGAACGTTGAGTTAACACAATTGAAAAGTTATTTCGAATATAAAGCTGAACAATTTCAGCGCGTTCTTTTGGAGTGTACTGTTCCATGGTATGAATTGTCTTCGAATGACGCTTCTAACGCGGTATGACATTAGCCGATTTGTCAGCGCGGTTAAAAGTTACAGCGTTGCCAGATGGGTCAACTTTAAATGGCCTACCCTGTATTTAGATATAAAGTCGATTTTCTTGTATATACTCATTTAGCAATCGATATCGAAATGCTTCAAATCAGTAGTTTAGCATATTTAAGAAAATAAAGCTTCTTTAACGCACTGAAGTTAACATAAAGCCATGGCGGCATAACGGCCGTGCATTTAGAGTAATTCCGTAATCTTATATTTAGGTATAAAGTCGATTTTCTTGTACATACACATTTAGCAATCGATATCGAAATGCTTCAAATCATTAGTTTAACATATTTAAGTTAATTAACCTTCTTTATCTTACTGAACTTCACATAATGCCATAACGGTATAACGGCAGCGAATTTGGAAGAATTCCGTAATCTTATGTTTAGGTATAAAGTCGATTTTCTTGTATATACACATTCAGCAATCGATATCGAGATGCTACAAATAAAGTCAATTTTCTTGTATATATGCATTTAGCAATCCATATCGAAATGCTTCAAATAACTGGTTAAAATATTTAAGTTAATTAACCTTCTTTAACGAACTGAAGTTAACATAAAGCCATAAATGCATAACGGCAGTGCATTGAGAAGAACTCCGTTATCTTATATTTAGGTATAAAGTCGATTTTCTTCTATATACGAATTTAGCAATCGACATCGAAATGCTTCAAACCATTACTTTTACATATTTAAGTTAATAAACCTTCTTTAACGAACTGAAGTTGGCATAAATCCATGGCGGCATAACGGCAGTGCATTTAGTATAATTCCGTAATCTTATATTAAGGTATAAAGTCGATTTTCTTGCATATACTCATATAGCAATCGATACCGAAATGCTTCAAATCATTAGTTTAACATACTTAAGTTAATAAACCTTCTTTAACGAACTGAAGTTGGCATAAATCCATGGCGGCATAACGGCAGTGCATATAGAATAATTCCGTAATCTTATATTTAGGCATAAAGTCGATTTTCTTAAATTTACACAATAAGCAATCGATATCGAAATGCTTCAAATCATTAGTTTAACATATTTAAGCTAATAAAATTTTTAACTTACTGAAGTCTGCACAAAGCTTTAACGATATAACGGCAGTGCATTTAGGAGAATTCCGTAATCTTATATTTAGGTATAAAGTCGATTTTCTTGTATATACATATTTAGCAATCGATATCGAAATGCTTCAAATCATTAGTTAATCATATTTAAGCTAATTAACCCTCTTTATCTTACTAAGGTATACGAAAGCCTTAACGGCATAACGGCAGTGCATTTGGAAGAATTCCGTAATCTTATATTAAGGTATAAAGTCGATTTTCTTGTATATACTCATTTAGCGATCGATATCGAAATGAATCAAATCATTAGTTTAACATATTAAAGTTAATTAACCTTCTTTAACGAACTGAAGGGTGCATAAATCCATGGCGGCATAACGGCCGTGCATTTAGAATAATTCCGTAATCTTATATTTAGGTATAATGTCGATTTTCTTGTATATACTCATTTAGCAATCGATATCGAAATGCTTCAAATCATTAGCTTAACATATTTCAGTTAATCAACTCTTTTTAGCTTACTGAAGTCTACACAAAGCCTTAACGGTATAACGGCAGTGCATTTAGGAGAAATCCGTAATCTTATATTTAGGTGTAAAGTCGATTTTCTTGTATATACTCATTTAGCGATCGATATCGAAATGAATCAAATCATTAGTTTAACATATTAAAGTTAATTAACCTTCTTTAACGAACTGAAGTTGGCATAAATCCATGGCGGCATAACGGCCGTGCATTTAGAATAATTCCGTAATCTTATATTTAGGAATAATGTCGATTTTCTTGTATATACTCATTTAGCAATCGATATCGAAATGCTTCAAATCATTAGTTTAACATATTTAAGTTAATAAACCTTTTTTAACGAACAGAAGTTGGCATAAATCCATGGCGTCATAACGGCCGTGCATTTAGAATAATTCCGTAATCTTATATTAAGGTATAATGTCGATTTTCTTGTATATACTCATTTAGCAATCGATATCGAAATGCTTCAAATCATTAGCTTAACATATTTCAGTTAATCAACTTTTTTTAGCTTACTGAAGTCTACACAAAGCCTTAACGGTATAACGGCAGTGCATTTGGGAGTATTTCGTAATCTTATATTTAGGTATAAAGTCGATTTTCTTGTACATACACATTTAGCAATCGATATCGAAATGCTTCAAATCAGTAGTTTAGCATATTTAAGAAAATAAAGCTACTTTAACGCACTGAAGTTAACATAAAGCCATGGCGGCATAGCGGCAGTGCATGTAGAAGAATTCCGTAATCTTATATTTAGGTATAAAGTCGATTTTCTTGTACATACACATTTAGCAATCGATATCGAAATGCTTCAAATCATTAGTTTAACATATTTATGTTAATTAACCTCCTTTATCTTACTGAACTTCACATAATGCCATAACGGTATAACGGCAGCGAATTTGGAAGAATTCCGTAATCTTATGTTTAGGTATAAAGTCGATTTTCTTGTTTATACACATTCAGCAATCGATATCGAGATGCTACAAATAAAGTCAATTTTCTTGTATATATGCATTTAGCAATCCATATCGAAATGCTTCAAATAACTGGTTAAAATATTTAAGTTAATTAACCTTCTTTAACGAACTGAAGTTAACATAAAGCCATAAATGCATAACGGCAGTGCATTTAGGAGAATTCCGTAATCTTATATTTAGGTATAAAGTCGATTTTCTTGTATATACATATTTAGCAATCGATATCGAAATGCTTCAAATCATTAGTTTATCATATTTAAGCTAATTAACCCTCTTTATCTTACTAAGGTATACGAAAGCCTTAACGGCATAACGGCAGTGCATTTGGAAGAATTCCGTAATCTTATATTTAGGCATAAAGTCGATTTTCTTGTAAATACTCATTTAGCAATCGATATCGAAATGCCTCCAATCATTAGTTTAACATAATTAGGTTAATTAACCTTCTTTAACGAACTGAAGTTGGCATAAATCCATGGCGGCATAACGGCCGTGCATTTAGAGTAATTCCGTAATCTTATATTTAGGTATAAAGTCGATTTTCTTGTATATACGCATTTAGCAGTCGATATCGAAATGCTTCAGATCATTAGTTTAACATATTTAAGTTAATAAACCTTCTTTATCTTATTGAAGTTTACATAAAGCCATAACGGTATAACGGCAGTGCATTTGGGAGTATTTCGTAATCTTATATTTAGGTATAAAGTCGATTTTGTTGTATATACACATATAGTAATCGATATTGAAATGCCTCAAATCATTAGTTTAACATGCTTAAGTTAATTAACTTTTTTAACATATTGAAGCTGATAAAAAGCCATTTCGGCATAACGACAGTACATTTGGAAGAATTCCGTACTCTTATATTTAGGTATAAAGTCGATTTTCTTGCATATATGTATTAAGCAATCGATTTCGAAATGCTTCAAATAACTGGTGTCACATTTCTAAGTTAATAAACCTTCTTTAACGAACTGAAGTTAACATAAAGCCATAACGGTATAACGGCTGCGCATTTAGAAGAATTCCGTAATCTTATGTTTAAGTATAAAGTCGATTTTGTTGTATATACACAGTTAGCAATCGATATCGAGATGCTTCAACCCATTAGTTTAACATATTTTAGTTAATAGACCTTCTTTAGCGAACTGAAGTTGGCATAAAGCCCTGGTAACATAACGGCAGTGCATTTAGAATAATTCCGTAATCTTATATTTACGTATAAAGTCGATTTTCTTGTATATACTCATTTAGCAATCGATATCGAAATGCTTCAAATCATTAGTTTAACATATTTAGGTTAATAAACCTTCTTTAACGAACTGAAGTTGGCATAAATCCATGGCGGCATAACGGCAGTGCATTTAGAATAATTCCGTAATCTTATATTTAGGTATAAAGTCGATTTTCTTGTATATACTCATTTAGCAATCGATATCGAAATGCTTCAAATCATTAGTTTAACATATTTAAGTTAATTAACCCTCTTTATCTAATTAAAGTCTACAAAAGCCTTAACGGCATAACGGCAGTGCATTTGGAAGAATTCCGTAATCTTATATTTAGGTATAAAGTCGATTTTCTTGTATATACTCATTTAGCAATCGATATCGACATGCTTCAAATCATTAGTTTAACATATTTAAGTTAATAAACCTTCTTTAACGAACTGAAGTTGGCATAAATCCATGGCGGCATAACGGCAGTGCATTTAGAATAATTCCGTAATCTTATATTAAGGTATAAAGTCGATTTTCTTGTATATACTATTTAGCAATCGATATCGAAATGCTTCAAATCATTAGTTTAACATACTTAAGTTAATAAACCTTCTTTAACGAACTGAAGTTGGCATAAATCCATGGCGGCATAACGGCAGTGCATTTAGAATAATTCCGTAATCTTATATTTAGGCATAAAGTCGATTTTCTTAAATTTACACAATAAGCAATCGATATCGAAATGCTTCAAATCATTAGTTTAACATATTTAAGCTAATAAACTTTTTTTAACTTACTGAAGTCTGCACAAAGCTTTAACGATATAACGGCAGTGCATTTAGGAGAATTCCGTAATCTTATATTTAGGTATAAAGTCGATTTTCTTGTATATACATATTTAGCAATCGATATCGAAATGCTTCAAATCATTAGTTTATCATATTTAAGCTAATTAACCCTCTTTATCTTACTAAGGTATACGAAAGCCTTAACGTTATAACGGCAGTGCATTTGGAAGAATTCCGTAATCTTATATTTAGGCATAAAGTCGATTTTCTTGTAAATACTCATTTAGCAATCGATACCGAAATCCTCCAATCATTAGTTTAACATAATTAGGTTAATTAACCTTCTTTAACGAACTGAAGTTGGCATAAATCCATGGCGGCATAACGGCCGTGCATTTAGAGTAATTCCGTAATCTTATATTTAGGTATAAAGTCGATTTTCTTGTATATACGCATTTAGCAGTCGATATCGAAATGCTTCAGATCATTAGTTTAACATATTTAAGTTAATTAACCTTCTTTATCTTATTGAAGTTTACATAAAGCCATAACGGTATAACGGCAGTGCATTTGGGAGTATTTCGTAATCTTATATTTAGGTATAAAGTCGATTTTGTTGTATATACACATATAGTAATCGATATTGAAATGCCTCAAATCATTAGTTTAACATGCTTAAGTTAATTAACTTTTTTAACATATTGAAGCTGATAAAAAGCCATTTCGGCATAACGACAGTACATTTGGAAGAATTCCGTACTCTTATATTTAGGTATAAAGTCGATTTTCTTGCATATATGTATTAAGCAATCGATTTCGAAATGCTTCAAATAACTGGTGTCACATTTCTAAGTTAATAAACCTTCTTTAACGAACTGAAGTTAACATAAAGCCATAACGGTATAACGGCTGCGCATTTAGAAGAATTCCGTAATCTTATGTTTAAGTATAAAGTCGATTTTGTTGTATATACACAGTTAGCAATCGATATCGAGATGCTTCAACCCATTAGTTTAACATATTTTAGTTAATAGACCTTCTTTAGCGAACTGAAGTTGGCATAAAGCCCTGGTAACATAACGACAGTGCATGTAGAAGAGTTCCGTAATATTATATTTAGGTATAAAGTAGATTTTCTTGTATATACTCATTTAGTTATCGATATCGACATGCTTCAAATCATTAGTTTAACATATTTATGTTAATAAACCTTCTTTAACGAACTGAAGTTGGCATAAATCCATGGCGGCATAACGGCAGTGCATTTAGAATAATTCCGTAGTCTTATATTTACGTATAAAGTCGATTTTCTTGTATATACTCATTTAGCAATCGATATCGAAATGCTTCAAATCATTAGTTTAACATATTTAAGTTAATTAACCCTCTTTATCTTATTAAAGCCTACAGAAGCCTTAACGGCATAACGGCAGTGCATTTGGAAGAATTCCGTAATCTTATATTTAGGTATAAAGTCGATTTTCTTGTATAAACATATTTAGCAATCGAAATCGAAATGCTTCAAATCATTAGTTTAACATATTTCAGTTAATTAACCCTCTTTATCTTACTGAAGTCTACAAAAGCCTTGACGGCGTAACGGCAGTGCATTTGGAAGAATTCCGTAATCTTATATTAAGGTATAAAGTCGATTTTCTTGTATATACTCATTTAGCGATCGATATCGAAATGAATCAAATCATTAGTTTAACATATTAAAGTTAATTAACCTTCTTTAACGAACTGAAGTTGGCATAAATCCATGGCGGCATAACGGCCGTGCATTTAGAATAATTCCGTAATCTTATATTTAGGTATAGTGTCGATTTTCTTGTATATACTCATTTAGCAATCGATATCGAAATGCTTCAAATCATTAGCTTAACATATTTCAGTTAATCAACTTTTTTTAGCTTACTGAAGTCTACACAAAGCCTTAACGGTATAACGGCAGTGCATTTAGGAGAAATCCGTAATCTTATATTTAGGTGTAAAGTCGATTTTCTTGTTTATACTCATTTAGCAATCGATATCAAAATGCTTTAAATCATTAGTTTAACATATTAAAGTTAATTAACCTTCTTTAACGAACTGAAGTTGGCATAAATCCATGGCGGCATAACGGCCGTGCATTTAGAATAATTCCGTAATCTTATATTTGGGAATAATGTCGATTTTCTTGTATATACTCATTTAGCAATCGATATCGAAATGCTTCAAATCATTAGTTTAACATATTTAAGTTAATAAACCTTTTTTAACGAACAGAAGTTGGCATAAATCCATGACGTCATAACGGCCGTGCATTTAGAATAATTCCGTAATCTTATATTTAGGAATAATGTCGATTTTCTTGTATATACTCATTTAGCAATCGATATCGAAATGCTTCAAATCATTAGTTTAACATATTTAAGTTAATTAACCCTCTTTATCTATTTAAAGTCTCCAAAAGCCTTAACGGCATAACGGCAGTGCATTTGGAAGAATTCCGTAATCTTATATTTAGGTGCAAAGTCGATTTTCTTGTTTATACTCATTTAGCAATCGATATCAAAATGCTTTAAATCATTAGTTTAACATATTAAAGTTAATTAACCTTCTTTAACGAACTGAAGTTGGCATAAATCCATGGCGGCATAACGGCCGTGCATTTAGAATAATTCCGTAATCTTATATTTAGGATAAGTCGATTTTCTTGTATATACTCATTTAGCAATCGATATCGAAATGCTTCAAATCATTAGTTTAACATATTTAAGTTAATACATTTTTTTTGGCTTACTGAAGTCTACAAAAAGCCTTAACGGTATAACGGCATTGCATTTAGGAGAATTCCGTAATCTTATATTTGGATGTAAAGTCGATTTTCTTGTATTTACATAATTAGCAAATCGATATCGAAATGCTTCAAACCATTAGTTTAACATATTTAAGTTAATTAATCTTCTTAACGTATTGAAGGTGATATAAAGACGTGGTGGCATAACGACAGTACATTTGGAAGAATTCCGTAATCCTATATTTAGGTATAAAGTCGATTTTCTTGTATATACTCATTTAACAATCGATATCGAAATGCTTCAAATCATTAATTTAACGTATTTAAGTTAACAAACCTACTTTAACGAACTAAAGTTGACATAAAGCCTTGGCAGAATAACGGCAGTGTATTTGGAAGAATTCCGTTATCCTATGTTTAGGTATAAAGTCAAGTTTCTTGTATATACTCATTTAGCAATCGATGTCGAAATGCTTCAAATCATTAGTTTAACATATTTAAGTTTATAAACTTTTTTTAGCTTACTGAAGTCTACACAAAGCCTTTACGGTATAACGCCAGTGCATTTAGGAGAATTCCGTAATCTTATATTTAGGTATAAAGTCGATTTCCTTGTATATACATATTTAGCAATCGATATCGAAATGCTTCAAATCATTAGTTTTACATATTTAAGTTAATAAACTTTTTTTAGCTTACTGAAGTCTACACAAAGCCTAAACGGTATAACGCCAGTGTATTTAGGAGAATTCCGTAATCTTATATTTAGGCATAAAGTCGATTTTCTTGTATATACTCATTTAGCTATCGATATCGACATGCTTCATAGCATTAGTTTAACATATTTAGGTTAATAAACCTTCTTAAACGAACTGAAGTTGGCATAAATCCATGGCGGCATAACGTCAGTGCATTTAGAATAATTCCGTAATCTTATATTTACGTATAAAGTCTATTTTCTTGTATATACTCATTTAGCAATCGATGTCGAAATGCTTCAAATCATTAGTTTAACATATTTAAGTTAATAAACTTTTTTTAGCTTACTGAAGTCTACACAAAGCCTTAACGGTATAACGCCAGTGCATTTATGAGAATTCCGTAATCTTATATTTAGGTATAAAGTCGATTTTCTTGTTTATACTCATTTAGCAATCGATATCGAAATGCTTCAAATCATTAGTTTAACATATTTAAGTTAATTAACCCTCTTTATCTAATTAAAGTCTACAAAAGCCTTAACGGCATAACGACAGTACATTTGGAAGAATTCCGTAATCTTATATTTAGGTATAAAGTCGATTTTCTTGTATATACTCATTTAGCTATCGATATCGACATGCTTCAAATCATTAGTTTAACATATTTAGGTTAATAAATCTTCTTTAACGAACTGAAGATGGCATAAATCCATGGCGGCATAACGGCAGTGCATTTGGAAGAATTCCGTAATCTTATATTTACGTATAAAGTCGATTTTCTTGTATATACATATTAAGCAATCGATATCGAAATGCTTCCAATCATGAGTTTAACATATTTAAGTTAATC
>JAPZAG010002555.1:0-16175 GCA_027475135.1 Bactrocera correcta | reverse complement strand
CATGTAAGAAAGGGCTAAGTTCGGGTGCAACCAGCGTTTTATGCTCCTGCAACTTGTAGAAATACCTTAAGATGTAAAACGCCAACCAGAGGATCGCAATCTAAGCAATTTTTTATATAATGCACCATATATAACTTATTACTGAACTACGTACATATATATTCGGCATAAGTTTTGATAAAAAACCAAAACCATTATAGTACGTAGTCATTATACAAAATCAGCTGAATATTCGAAAATCCTGGTAATGGTTATATTGATAGGTAAGTTTTTGCACAACTGTATCCATTTACGGCACAATGTTATACTTCTTCTTCTTCTTTACTGGCGAAGACACCGCTTACGGGATTATAGCCGAGTCAACAACAGCGCGCCAGTCGTTTCTTCTCTTCGCTACTTGGCGCCAATTGGATATTCCAAGCGAGGCCAGGTCCTTCTCCACTTGGTCCTTCCAACGGAGTGGAGGTCTTCCTCTTCCTCTGCATCCGGACAACATGACCTAGCCAGCGTAGCCGCTGTCTTTTAATGCGCTGAACTATGTCAATGTCGTCGTATATCTCGTACAGCTCATCGTTCCATCGAATGCGATATTCGCCGTGGCCAGCGCGCAATGGACCATAAATCTTTCGCAGAACCTTTCTCTCGAAAACTCGCAACGTCGACTCATCCGTTGTTGACATCGTCCAAGCCTCTGCACCATATAGCAGGACGGGAATTGTGAGTGACTTATAGAGTTTGGTTTTTGTTTGTCGAGAGAGGACTTTGCTTTTCAATTGCCTACTTAGTCCGAAGTAGCACCTGTTGGCAAGAGTTATCCTGCGTTGGATTTCTAGGCTGACATTGTGGGTGGTGTTTACGCTGGTTCCAAGATAGACGAAATTATCTACAACTTCAAAGTTATGACTGTCAACAGTGACGTGAGTGCCAAGTCGCGAGTGCGACGACTGTTTGTTTGATGACAGAGATATTCGTCTTGCCCTCGTTCACTGCCAGACCCATTTCTTTTGCTTCCTTGTCCAGTCTGGAGAAAGCAGAACTAACGGCGAGGGTGTTGAGGCCGATGATATCAATATCATCGGCATACGCCAGCAGTTGTATACTCTTATAGAAGATGGTACCTTCTCTGTTGAGTTCTGCAGCTCGAACTATTTTCTCCAGAAGCAGGTTGAAAAAGCCACACGATAAGGAATCGCCTTGTCTGAAACCTCGTTTGGTATCGAACGGCTCGGAGAGGTCCTTCCCGATTCTGACGGAGCTTTTCGTGTTGCTCAACGTCAGCTTGCACAGCCGTATTAGTTTTGCGGGGATACCAAATTCAGACATCGCGGCATAAAGGCAGCTCCTTTTCGTGCTGTCGAAAGCAGCTTTGAAATCGACGAAGAGGTGGTGTGTGTCGATTCTCCTTTCACGGGTCTTTTCCAAGATTTGGCGCATCGTGAATATCTGGTCGGTTGTTGATTTACCAGGTCTAAAGCCACACTGATAAGGTCCAATCAGTTTGATGACGGTGGGCTTTAATCTTTCACACGAACGCTCGACAGAACCTTATATGCGATATTGAGGAGGCTAATCCCACGGTAGTTGGCGCAGATTGTGGGGTCTCCTTTTTTGTGGATTGGGCATAGAACACTTAAATTCCAATCGTTGGGCATACTTTCGTCCGACCATATTTTGCAAAGAAGCTGATGCATGCACCTTATCAGCTCTTCGCCGCCGTGTTTGAATAGCTCGGCCGGCAATCCATCGGCCCCTGCCGCTTTGTTGTTTTTCAGGCGGGCAATTGCTATTCGAACTTCTTCATGGTCGGGCAATGGAACGTCTGCTCCATCGTCATCGATTGGGGTATGGATTCGCTTTCTCCCGGTGTTGTGCGTTCTCTGACATTCAGAGGCTGGAGAAGTGTTCCCTCCATAATTTAAGTATGCTCTGGGCATCGGTGGCTAGATCACCTTGAGGGGTTCTACAAGAGTATGCTCCGGTCTTGAAACCTTCTGTAAGCCGCCGCATCTTTTCGTAGAGTTTTCGAGCATTACCCCTGCGGCCAGCTTATCAAGCTCTTCGTACTCACGCATTTCGGCCTCTTTTTTTTCTGTCACAATGCGTCTCGCTTCCCTCTTCAACTCTCGGTATCTATCCCCTCCCCACGTGTTGTGGGCGATCGTAACGTTGCGAGGTGGCAGCCTGTTTTCTCTCCGCGCGACACGGCACTCCTCGTCGTACCAGCTGTTCTTTGGGCCCTTTCCGAAAACCAATGGTTTCGGTTGCAGCTGTACGTAAGGAGTTTGAAATGCCGTCCCACAGTTCCCTTATACCGAGTTGTTGCCCAGTGCTCTCAGAGAGCAGGAGTGCAAGCCGAGTAGAAAAACGTTCGGCTGTCTGTTGTGATTGCAGCTTCTCGACGTCGAACCATTCTTGTGTTTGTTGGCGTGCGTTTTTTGCTGCACAGAGGCGGGTGCGAATTTTGGCTGCAACAATATAGTGGTCCGAGTCGATGTTAGGACCTCGGACCGCACGCACATCTAAAACACTGGAGACGTGTCTTCCGTCTATCACAACATGATCGATCTGGTTGGTGGTTTTTCGATCAGGAGACAGCCAGGTAGCTTGATGTATCTTCTTATGCTGGAATCTAGTGCTACAGATAACCATATTTCGCGCCCCGGCGAAGTCGATCAGCCTCAGCCCATTTGGGGATGTTTTCTCGTGGAGGCTGAATTTACTGACCGTAGTGCCAAAGATACCTTCTTTGCCCACCCTGGCATTGAAGTCGCCAAGCACGATTTGGACATCGTGGCGTGGGCATCTCTCATAAGTGCGCTCCAAGCACTCATAAAAGGCATCTTTGGTTCCATCGTCCTTCTCTTCCGTCGGGGCGTGGGCGCAAATCAGCGATATGTTGAAGAACCTCGCTTTGATGCGGATTGTGGCTAGACGTTCATTCTGGGGTGAATGATAGTACTCGGCGACGGAGTCTCTCTCCCACCACGAATCCAACACCAAACTTGCGCTCCTTTATATGGCCACTGTAGTAAATGTCACAAGGACCTACTCGTCTCTGTCCTTGTCCCGTCCATCGCATTTCTTGGACGGCGGTGATGTCAGCCCTTTTTCTTTACGAGGACATCTACCAGCTGGGCAGCGGCACCTTCCCAATTAAGGGACCGGACATTCCAGGTGCATGCCCTCAAATCATAGTCCTTCTTTCGTTTGCCATGGTCGTCATCAAAAGGGGGGGCTCTCATCCGAGGCTGTTTGTGTTTTTTCATTGGGGGTGTTTTTTTACGTGGCGGGTCCCAAACCCAGCGCACAACCCTATGCAGGGGTGTTTCGCCTTCTCACTTTAGTTTTTGCCTTCAAACGGATGTTCTTAGGCTACCCAGAGGATACTTGGTCAAAGACCAGAAGTCGTGAGCGGGTTGAGTCATATATAAAAGAATCGTTTCTGGCCACTCCCAAGTGAATGGCGATCAGAAAACTTTCCTCACTTGCGTGAACTTCTACACATGACCCCATCCTCCAATGTTATACTATTATGTGTAAAATACGTTCTGAAATTTTTATTGAGTTAACTATAATATTGGCCGCTATATCCAGCATAAAGTCAACAGAAAGTTTTAAAATCTTTATATTAGGTATATGGGGGCGCAGAGAGGTATTGACGCGATACCACCCATTTTAGATACACTGAATTACTACTGCAGGAAAATGATTCTGTCTGACTTTCCATTGCATATCTCACACATTGGTCGATGTCGAACAAACGTCAACTACTATATGTTTACTTATTCGGTACCTAGGGCCTTGAACATTTTGGTTGGATTCGAACTATTTTTTGTCATAAGGAGGCACCTTAAGACATTTTTTGTGCAAAATCTAATCCCATTATATTAATTGCTTCTTGTTTTGTGTACTGGAAAGTAAAAGAATCAAGTGGGAAATTTTAAAAATTTTGCTGTATGGGAACTAACAATGTAGCAACTAGTTGCAAGAGCACAGAATTTAATTTCAACCAGTTCACCTAAAACTATATACATATATATATATATAATATAAAATACATTGTGACATGAAAAGTTTCCATTCACACTAATAATTATTAAGGATATTCATTGAATTTTAGTTAGAACTTCCCTGTGAATTTGTCGTTTTGTCGTACAAAGCCTTACGTCAAATATGTGTTTGCTCTTTTGTACTTAGCACAACCTAAGAAACAATTCACCAAAATTTTGTGGGTATAAGTGTCTTATATTAGAAGTATGCAAATGGAAGCTATTTATTCTTAGTTTGCTAAGCTATATGAAAAATTTATATAAAAATTCTCATTACTTGTAACTATATTTGAGTATTTGCAATTAAATGTATCTGCATGGCATACTCAGGCTGGAGCAAAGCCTATGTACATTTTGTCCTTTAGAAAATAAGTTGTCTAGTTGGCCGAGTTTAGCATATGCGCCTTTGCGTGCAGCAATTGTTACTAAGACAGAAAATAGTTTTGTTATTTTCACAAAACGTTCCGTGATTATGCTTCATTTTTAAATTGAGCTTCAAGAATTTCCAGTAATAGGAAACAAATTTATGTGTCTGTTCAAATCACGGATTTTGATATCTTATTTTTTATCGTTCCTTATAGCGAGATAACCTGATTTTGGTCAGAAAAATGAGTGTAATGTTTGTATGAAAATAATGTTCATTTTATTTCACCAACGATTAAGGAATGAAATAATTTCTGTTTTTCCCTTTACCTTTTTAAAACATTGTTGGTTACATTTCTGTACCTCCAATCATAAGTAATATTTTATTTAGTTTTTTTATATAGAAATATTTTAACAATTAAACCAGGGATTAGTTAAATTAAATTTTGAAAATATTGTAATCGATATTTCTTTTATGTAGAGCTTTCTAACACTCGCGCTCGCACTCGCACTCGCAACTTGGCTCCCACGTCACTGTTGACAGTCATAACTTTGAAGTTGTAGATAATTTCGTCTATCTTGGAACCAGCGTAAACACCACCAACAATGTCAGCCTAGAAATCCAACGCAGGATTACTCTTGCCAACAGGTGCTACTTCGGACTGAGTAGGCAATTGAAAAGTAAAGTCCTCTCTCGACGAATAAAAACCAAACTCTATAAGTCGCTCATAATTCCCGTTCTGCTATACGGTCCCGAGGCCTGGACGATGACAACAACCGATGAGTCGAACTTAAGAGTTTTCGAGAGAAAGGTTCTGCAAAAAATTTATGGTCCTTTGCGCATTGGCCACGGCGAATATCGCATTCGATGGAACGATGAGCTGTACGAGATATACGACGACATTGACATAGTTCAGCGAATTAAAAGACAGCGGCTACGCTGGCAGGGGCATGTTGTCCTAATGGATGAAAACACTCCAGCTCTGAAAGTATTCGACGCAGTACCCGCCGCAGGAAGCAGAGGAAGAGGAAGACCTCCACCCCGTTGGAAGGACCAAGTGGAGAAGGACCTGGCTTCGCTTGGAATATCCAATTGGCGCGACGTAGCGAAGAGAAGAAACGAGTGGCGCGCTGTTATTGACTCGGCTATAATCGCGTAAGCGGTGCCTACGCCAGTAAAGAAGATGAAGAAGAGCTTTCTAACTGCTATGTCCGAACATGGAACCTGATGTTGAACAATACCCAAAGCTCCGTCAGGATCGTGAAGGATCTCTCCGAACGGTTGTATGGTACAAAGTTTTAGATAAGGCGACTTCCATTCGTGTGACTTCTTCAATCTATTCCTGGAGAAAATAATTTGAGCCACAGAATTTAATTGAGAAGGTACAAAATTCTTTAAGAGTGTACAGCTGCTGGCGTTTTCTGATGACATTGCTATCATTGGCCTTAACAACCGCGCCATCAGTTCTGCTTTCTCCAGAATGGATAAGACAGCGAAGCAAATGGGTATGGTGGTGAACGAGGGCAAGACGAAATATCTGCTGCCATAAAACAAACAGTCGTCTCACTCGCGACTAGCGACTCACGTCATTATTGACAGCCATAACTTCGAAGTCGTGGATAATTCACCTATCTTGGAACCAGCATCAACACCAATACATCGTCAGCCTCAAAACTCATCGCAGAATAACTCTTACTACCAGGTGTTATTGCTAAATGCTAAGAGAATCAGAGGCGTGGACGCTGGCAACATCTGATGATTCGACATTACGAGTTTTCGAGAAAGGTCCAGCGGAGAATTTAAGGACCTCGCTGCAATTGGCGCCAATTAGCGAGGAGATGGAACGACGAGCGCGTTTTTAACACGGCTATTCATTGCGCGAGTTTTCGCGTCAATTTAAATACAAACACTCACTTTAATGAAACTGTATTCATTGCCGAAATTATAGATATGGTGATATAGAGCCCACCTTGACACTAATTAGGGACTAATAATTGCGAAGCATAAGAAAAATTTTAAAATTTTTTTTAAAAATATATGGCAGGAATTTTACAATCAGTAATTAAGTATATTTATATTTTGGAGGGTGGAGTCATGTGTAGAAGTTCACGCAAGTGAGGAAAGTTCTCTGATCGCCATTCACTTGGGAGTGGCCAGAAACGATTCTTTTACATATGACTTAAGCAGCTCACAACTTCCGGTCTTTGACCAAGTATCCTCTGGGTAGCCTAAGAACATCCGTTTGAAGGCGAGCTAAAGTGAGAAGGCGAAACACACTTGCATGGGGTTTGTGCGCTGGGTTTGGGACCCGCCACGTAAAAAAAACACCCCCAATGAAAGGAAAAAAAACAGCCTAGGATGGGGAAAACATCACCGAATGGGCTGAGGCTGATCGACTTCGCCGGGGCGCGAAATATGGTTATCTGTAGTACTAGATTCCAGCATAAGAAGATACATCAAGCTACCTGGCTGTCTCCGGATCGAAAAATAACCCACCAGATCGATCATGTTAAGATAGAAGGAAGACACGTCTCCAGTGTTTTAGATGTGCGTGCGCTCCGAGGTCCTAACATTGACTCGGACCACTATATTGTTGCAGCCAAAATTCGCACCCGCCTCTGTGCAGCAAAAATCGCACGCCAACAAACACAAGGGTTGGTTCGACGTCGAGAAGCGGCAATCACAACAGACAGCCGAACGTTTCTCTACTCGGCTTGCACTCCTGCTCTCTGAGAGCACTCGTCAACAACTAGGTATAAGGGAACTGTGGGACTGCATTTCAAACTCCTTACGTACAGCTGCAGCCAAAACCCATTGGTTTTCGGAAAGTGCCAAAGAACAGCTGGTACGACGAGGAGTGCCGTGTCGCAGCGGAGAGAAAACAGGCTGCCTACCTCGCAACGTTACGATCGACCACAACACGTGCGGGATGGGATAGATACCGAGAGTTGAAGAGGGAAGCGAGACGCACTTGTAGACAGAAAAAAAAGAGGCCGAAATGCGTGAGTACGAAGAGCTTGATAAGCTGGCCGACAGGGGTAATGCTCGAAAATTCTACGAAAAGATGCGGCGGCTTACAAAAGGTTTCAAGACCGGAGCATACTCTTGTAGAACCCCTCAAGGTGATCTAGCCACCGATGCCCAGAGCATACTTAAATTATGGAGGGAACACTTCTCCAGCCTGCTGAGTGGCAGTGAACGCACAACACCAGGAGAAAGCGAAAGTGAACGCACAACACCGGGAGAAAGCGAACCCGATACCCCAATCGATGACGCTGGAGCGGGACGTTCCATTGCCCGACCATGGAGATGTTCGAATAGCAATTGCCCGCCTGAAAAACAACAAGGCGGCAGGGGCTGATGGATTGCCGGCCGATCTATTCAAACACGGTGGCGAAGAGCTGATAAGGTGCATGCATCAGCTTCTTTGCAAAATATGGTCGGACGAAAGTATGCCAAACGATTCGAATTTAAGTGTGCTATGCCCAATCCACAAAAAAGGAGACCCCACAATCTGCGCCAACTACCGTGGGATTAGCCTCCTCAATATCGCATGTAAGGTTCTGTCGAGCGTATTGTGTGAAAGATTAAAGCCCACCGTCAACAAACTGATTGGACCTTATCAGTGTGGCTTTAGACCTGGTAAATCAATAACCGACCAGATATTCACGATGCGCCAAATCTTTGAAAAGACCCGTGAAAGGATAATCGATACACACCACCTCTTCGTCGATTTCAAAGCTGCTTTCGACAGCACGAAAAGGAGCTGCCTTTATGCCGCGATGTCTGAATTTGGTATCCCCACAAAACTAATACGGCTGTGTAAGCTGACGTTGAGCAACACGAAAAGCTCCGTCAGGATCGGGAAGGACCTCTCCGAGCCGTTTGATACCAAACGAGGTTTCAGACAAGGCGACTCCCTATCGTGCGACTTTTTCAATCTTCTTCTAAAGAAAATTATTCGAGCTGCAGAACTGAATCGAGCAGGTACAATCTTCTATAAGAGTGTACAACTGCTGGCGTATGCCAATGATATTGATATCATCGGCCTCAACACCCTCGCCGTTAGTTCTGCTTTCTCCAGACTGGACAAGGAAGCAAAAGAAATGGGTCTGGCAGTGAACGAGGGCAAGACGAAATATCTCCTGTCATCAAACAAACAGTCGTCGCACTCGCGACTTGGCACTCACGTCACTGTTGACAGTCCTAACTTTGAAGTTGTAGATAATTTCGTCTATCTTGGAACCAGCGTAAACACCACCAACAATGTCAGCCTAGAAATCCAACGCAGGATAACTCTTGCCAACAGGTGCTACTTCGGACTAAGTAGGCAATTGAAAAGCAAAGCCCTCTCTCGACAAACAAAAACCAAACTCTATAAGTCACTCATAATTCCCGTCCTGCTATATGGTGCAGAGGCTTGGACGATGTCAACAACGGATGAGTCGACGTTGCGAGTTTTCGAGAGAAAGGTTCTGCGAAAGATTTATGGTCCATTGCGCATTGGCCACGGCGAATATCGCATTCGATGGAACGATGAGCTGTACGAGATATACGACGACATTGACATAGTTCAGCGCATTAAAAGACAGCGGCTATGCTGGCTAGGTCATGTTGTCCGGATGGATGAAAACACTCCAGCTCTGAAAGTATTCCACGCAGTACCCGCCGCGGGAAGCAGAGGAAGAGGAAGACCTCCACTCCGTTGGAAGGACCAAGTGGAGAAGGACCTGGCCTTGCTTGGAATATCCAATTGACGCCACGTAGCGAAGAGGAGAAAAAGACTGGCGCGCTGTTGTTGACTCGGCTATAATCCCGTAAGCGGTGTCTACGAAAGTAAAGTAGAAGAAGAATTAAGTATATTTATAACTAAATCCATTTAGTGCTGAGCTGCCCACGGAATTTTAAGTTTGCTTACACATTTACACATAATTCGTATGAACATGGTCTTTATGTATACATAATATTAGATGAGTTTGTGTAAGCTTGAACGTCATTTGCAGCATATACAAGTACATAGGTACAAGGAGCTTTCCAAAGTAAACAGGATTTTTGGAATCTAGCGCCCTCAGGTGGCCCCATCTATATGACGACTAATGCGTTAGAATTTGTTATCCTCATCGATAGTCAAGGGAGAATTTAATGGCATTTCATTGATTGAAAGTGAAGTTATTGCGTTTTAAGTGTCAGTTTATTTGTGTTATCGGTGCGAAAATGAGCTTCGAACAAAAAACCAACACTAAATTTTGTTTTAAAATTGGTAAAACTTTTACCGAAACGTCTCACTTGATGAAACAAGTTTATGGCGATGATTGCCTCTACTGTGGTTTTCAAAGTGGTCGTGAGGACATATATGACGATAAAAAATGGATCAATTTAAGTCCGTGATCAAATTCCATCGAAACTGTGCATGAATTCATCAAAAATCAGCAGAAATCATCATTGAAATTCATGAAAATGGAACCCGAACATCTCCACAATATCGATTTATCGCATTTCGACCGAACATTTGGGCTTACGAAAGGTGTGGCACGGTTTTTTCCGAACAAATTGACTGACGACTAAAAATTGCTCAGAATCCAACATTCGAAGGACGCTTGTGACTACTTGACCAAAAACCACATTTTAACCATTAACCATTCCCCGTATTCACCTGATATGGCACCGCATTTGGCCATCAAAGGGAAAGGGGTTATGTAGACGAAGAGGCCATTCAAAAGGCTTGCATCGGCATATTTTCGACTATACCGGCCAATGAGCTAAAGCTTTCGTTCTACATGCTTTTGGATGCAAAAAGCTGTATTGAAGCAGAAGGAGTCTATTTTGAACAAACTAAATATTTTTTGCCAAAAAAATACATTTGTTCTGGGTTTTGTTTAAGTCCTGTTTCCTTTGAACGCTCCTTGTAGATAGTGGTCACAACCTCTCTTTCAACAGCACCTATCCAATTTAAACACACTCAAATATGCTGGTCATAATATTGATTCGCTATGGCTGTTGGTGGGGGTTGAATGCGAAAAGTTGTAAACTGACTCCCGTTAATTTGGCACAAGTTCTGACAAAAGGCACATGAGAAATAGTTTTGCTAAAAAATGGAAACAATCGAGTGAGCCGAAAATGAATTGATGAAGTGTAAACCGTGCATACAAGATGCAATGCCGTTGAGAGCTCGCCAACTGTATGTTAGCTCCTTGGCATCACAGGTGTATTGGGACCAAGGGGGTTTACTTTAAGGGGGACTACATAGATATTGAAGAATAAATTAAGATTTTTAAATTTATGAACAAAGTCTTACTAATATATTGATTATATATATTATATATAAACATATTCTCATAATTGTGGGATATAACTGCACGAGGACAGTTTTATTTTATTTTTTTTTAAAATTAATGCCACACAAACTAGCTGATTAATTTATCAATTTACATAGGGTATCTGCAATGGCATAAGTTGTATATACTTATACCAATGCCGCAATCATCGCGGTTTTTGTCAGCAGTACTAAATTCGCAGCTGGCGTCGCCATTACAACCACCACCGCCATGCCAAAATCGTCAACAAGATATTCGATCCTACGTGGCGCCACCTATATATATTCACCATGCTTCGTGCCTCTACATAACTTCAGCGTCCAAGTATTACATAATAATTTTTATAAGAATTTAATAAACAATATATTAACTGATTGTAAATTTTAGAAGTAGTTAATACTTTTCGATGCAAATTTGGGCAGCAAATTAATCAGTTTTGTTTGACGAGCGATCTCGAACGATTCAATAGCTTTCGTTTCCATAATTTGGTCTAATCGTGGGAGTTCCGAAGGTAGGAGGAGAGTTATTAATGTATTACTAGCTGACCCCGCAGCCGTTGTCCTGGGTAAAATTCTGTATTTTGAAATGAAAAGAAAGCTATTTATATATATATATATATATTTATTATTGAATAATATTCCATCGAATAGACCACGTCCAACACGCAGTGAAGAAAATGTAGCAGCCTTAGCTGACAGTGTACGCGAAGAAAGTGGAGAGTCAGTTCGGCGCCGTTCGCAGTATCTTAGACTGACGTATGGCACGACTTTGCGCATTTTACGTCGAGATCTTAAACCAAAATATAGCTTGAACAAGAACTGAAGCCGCTTGACCTTCCCGTGCGACATTGATTCACCATATGGGCTCTTGAGTTCTAAACAGATCCCACGCTTTCGAGCCATATTTTATTAAAGGATGAAGCCCATTCCTGGCTCAATCAGTAGGTAAATTATCAAAAATTTCCAAATTCGGGACAAAGGGCAACCTGTAGAGATTCAATTTCATCCAGAAAAATTTGTTAAGTGCGGTTTGGGTTATATGTAAAGCCTTTTGTCTAAGCGTACAATCCCGCTTCAATTCAGGTCTTCGAGCAAACCATCACGCGTGTCATTCGCCAGTTTCCAGTCGACATTTTCGCACGAGTTGAAGGAGATAATTTTCAAAAAATTAATGTCAAAGAATGGTCTTTCGAATGAAAAAAAACGCGCTCCGTGAAATATAAAGGTTCCGTGTTTTTCTTTACAAAAGTAGGAGATCCCGAATTGGAGCACCCTTTACAATATTATTAAATGCATC
The DNA here is from genome assembly GCA_027475135.1 of Bactrocera correcta. NCBI lineage: Eukaryota > Metazoa > Arthropoda > Insecta > Diptera > Tephritidae > Bactrocera > Bactrocera correcta. Next base: position 4,152 of record JAPZAG010002555.1, on the reverse strand, counting down.
ATTTTCTAAACTTTCATACTAAACTTTCACACTCGTCTATATGTTAATTTAGCGTATCAGAAGAATCAAAATTCTGCAAGTAAACTTTCATTTCATGCTTTGCTGAACGATTTCCCCTTTTTTCGTGTGTCTGTGCCGCGTTTAGAAGCATGCATAGCACAACTATAAATTTGCGTGACAGGCTCGGTATAAGCAAAATTCTCACAGCTTAAAAGTATGATGGAAAGTCGTGAAATGAGGCAGAAAAGATGGAGAATTAAATATGTTTTCAATCAAACTTTCTTTAAAAAAACGCTTGTACGAAGGTTATACTATACACGTTAATGTGATAAGATTTTTGAATAATGGAAAATTTAAATATGTAAATATTGGAAGTAGCATGGAAACCTATAGATATACATATTTAGCATTGGTTAAACAAAGTTTCGTCTAAAACGAAAAATCTTAGAAACCATAACTTAAGCAAACCAAAGATTTACCTTTGGAAATATATGTGTATGTAGGAGACGTACACGGACGGACAACTCGAAGCGGAAAGACATGTTAATATTAAATAACTTTTACTTACATTTCTAACTAAATAACTAACTAGCAAAACATACTTACATTTTTAACTGAAGTACGAAAGAATGCAACCATGCTATAATAACAACTAGCTGACCCCGCAGCCGTTGTCCTGCGTAAAATTCTGTATTTTGAAATGAAAAGAAAGTTAGATTTATCATTTCATTTTTTTTTTTCAATGTAACGCAGCTTTATAAACAACGTTTTTTGGTTTCTATTCCGGTGTACAGAAAAGATGGTTTTCCAGCTCGTGAGCACGCCACGGCCGTGTGAAGAACATAGCTTTTCCAAATTTATGCCTCACACTATGTCCTTTAGGTCCTGCTGATTGTCATCCTAAATGCAATTTTCACTGGAAACGGAATACGTTTGAACTGAAATAGAAAATCGTTAGAACTCAAAGGAATTCGTAGAATCAAGCATTCTTCCCCTTGTATTCGATAGGTGCGCCCACAATCAGTTCCATTACACAGATGCATGAAGATTGCAAAACATAATAACGACGGATCCTACTTTGAGATGCAAATGATGCGGTGGCATACCAAGCCTGTCCTGACGATCGATCGATTTGTATGAGCGCAAGTCTCCCGCAATTTATATCGAACCACCGGAAGTATCAACCGAAATTGTACCTTTTCCCAAATTTTTTTAGCGAAGACGATGTAAAATGTCTTCGGCAATGTCGATTTTTAAATATCGAAAAGTATGCGAACATCATTTTCATTCCAGTGATTAACGTGTTCCTGCAATTGTAATTTCTGGCTTACTTCCCCAAAAAATTTGCACGCATCGAAACATTCACAGTACGCAATGACTCAAATGAAATTGAACCCCGTACATTTAGCAATAGCAACCGAAGGTATAAGTAATCGTCGTTTTTCGGGTAGTTTTATGTAAATTCGTCCTAAGGAATTAGTTTAGAACTCACCTGGATGTCAATCTACTGGCCTTGCTTTCTGCATAACAATTTCTTCGACGATGCATTCCATGTATAATATCAAGGTATTTTCGAATAGAGCAATGTTCTCAAAAAACGGATCACTGACGAAAGTTGAGAAAAAACTCGACAATGTTAATTTTGTTGCTGGCGATGCTTCCACTGGCTTTACTGTATTCTCTGGGTTGAAAAACACTCTTTGCCCATTCTCCAAATTAACTGCGAGACACACAACAGTCGGAAAACGTTCATGAATTGCAAAAGTAAATATCCTTCAAAGCGCTTTATTGCAGTTCACGAACCGACCGTATCGTTCAAGACCAATAATCGCCATGTTGCTTCTTTTGGTGACGTACTTACAAATGTATTTTATAGATTTCACCAAACTGCAATACTAAACACGGATATGAGTTTTGAATATGAATAATGGTGAATATAGTACGATCCATGTGTTGTCAACTTCGATATTCACTCTTCTAAGTTGAATGCTGAATGTTCTGTTATCTGGTGAGCGACGCCGATAGAGTTGATATCCATCATTTCCAGTTTGTGTTTCCGAAAGAAAAGCACGTGGATAGTGTTTCGTGCATTTATTGTGAGACATACAAACCGAAAAGGGATTGTAGTGTCCGCAAGGTCCATGAACCATATTTGTTTCCATCACTTCATATAATACTGAATCTTTCTCTACATCAGGAATTTCCGCAGAAATGATTTCATCAATTTGATCTGGTGTAACCACCATCCACCATCCAAAGAAGAATGTGTGCGTGCGGAAAACCTCTATTTTGCCACTCAACAGAGTACATCTAGCATCCAACAGCACATATATACGTTGCTTCAAGATAAAGTCAATCAAACATCGCAACTGTTGTTTGAAAAGTCGTGCTGTGACATCGTGACGATCGCTTGCTGATTGACCGCGAATTTCGCACGTATGTCACCGCATCCTAGGAGTACTTCTTGCCTTGCCTTGGGCTGCCATACTTTGATGGCAAAAAGAACAACGACCGATATTAGGGCGACCTCTTGGTGACTTCGTAACAAATTTCAATCTGCAATTGACATCTTTGTGTGAAACACACGTAAAGTTTTCTCTGAATAATTTTGAATAATTTTTCTTTTGAATAGCCAGAATAAAAAAGCAAGCGACCGAAACTGAACTATTCAAATAATTTAAAAATCAAAATATTGAAAAACAAAACAAACAAAAATTGAAAAAAAAAATTGTATGGAATAAAGTTACTTTTTGGAATTATCCAATTTTATCGAGTTTTCATTGTTTTTAATATGTATTCTGCTATTCGGGGCGGAGACAAATCCAACGAATCAATAACCATGAAAATTGGTTCAGCAGATCTCGAGTTATAAGTGTTCGAACAAACCCGTCTTTGTTTTATATATTATATGTCATAGATGATGTTAATCATCCAGAAGCCTTCTGCTCAAACTTTTCGTAAAATCAACACCTGGTTCGCACAGGGGCTAGTTTAAGCATAAGCTTTATTTGCTATTATAGCTTGTAAGATTTCTTTTTTAATTAGTTTTAAGTTTTAAGTTAGTTTTAAGTAGCCCTCAAAATACATTTAAAAATGTCGGGAGCAAGCATTTATTGTAATTTTTTTTTCCTTTAGATTAAGATCTGTTTTCGGAAACTTTTGTTTTAAAATATGTATAGTCTTAAGTTATAACTTTCTATTTTTGTAAATAATTTGTATTTTTGTTTCTTTTTGGTCTCAATAAATGAATTTGATTTGATTTGATTCGGTTCGCATGCTTTCGTCCGAACATATTTTAAGAAGAAGCTGATGCATGCTCCTTATCAGTTCTTCGCCGCCGTGTTTAAATAGCTCGGCCGGCAATCCATCGGCCCCTCCTGCTTTGTTGTTCTTCAGGCGGGCAATTGCTATTCGAACCTCTTCATGTCTTGAAACGCTCTGACTTTAGACACATATTTCTCAGAATCAATACTGTTACTGTGTATAGGTTTCTAAGCTCATAGCTACAACGATGGTATGTCAAACCGTGGTCCATTAAATGATCCTCAATTAGTAGTAAATAAAAAAATATATATTTTTTCATTAAATTTCTAATATGGGAGGTTATACACCACTTTAGCGATGTAAAACATATTATTATTAAATATATCCAATATTTCAAAATACTATTGATAGTATTAAACTTTTTTGTCTATTCGCTCAACTAGCTTAAGCACGTTTTAAAGATCGATTAAATCAGTCGACTTCTTTTTTTTTTTTGTTTTGGAGAAAAACGAAAATATTTGAATCCGATTTTGTCGTTTTCAATATCAGGTTATTCTTTTTTCGGATAATTGTATGCTGTACAAAGAAACAATTCTAAAAGTTTAGGCATTTATATACCATGGTTATAACTGCTCGGTAAAATGTGCGAATTTATACGTCCATTGAATACTATTCTTTAGGCTTCCCTTGTACAGCATAACTTCGTACTCCATATACAGATTTATCGGAATACCCAAAAACTTGGTTTAGTGCAACTACACTCATTATCGGATTGTACCAAATAGAAAGCTATTCCATTTACAGTATAATTTAATTACACCAAGAGCTTAACATTAAACTCGAACTAATTCTTTGTGAACGAATACGTAAGATAACACATCATTTTGC
>JAPZAG010002554.1:0-16182 GCA_027475135.1 Bactrocera correcta | reverse complement strand
AATAAAAATTTTTTAGCTTACTAAAGTCTACATAAAGCCTTAACGGTATAACGGCAGTGCATCTAGAAGAATTCCGTAATGTTATAATTTTATATTTAGGTATAAAATCGATTTTCTTGTATTTGCACATTTAGCAATCGGTATCGAAATGCTTCAAACCATTAGTTTAACATATTTAAAATAATTAACCTTCTTTAACGTATTGAAGTTAATACGAAGCCATGGCGGCATAATGACAGTAGGATTGGAAGAATTCCGTTATCTTATATTTAGGTATAAAGTCAATTTTCTCGTATATACACATTTAGCAATCGATATCGAAATGCTTTAAATCATTAGTTTAACATATTTAAGTTATTAAACCTTCTTTAACGCACTGAAGTCTACATAAAGCGTTAACGGCATAACGGTAGTGCATGTAGAAGAATTCCGTTATCTTATATTTAGGTGTAAATTCGATTTTCTTGTATATACATATTTGGCAAGCGATATCGAAATGCTTCAAATCATTAGTTTAACATATTTAAGTTAATTAACCTTCTTTAACGTATTGCAGTTGATATAAAGCCATAACGGCAGTGCATTTGGAAGAATTCCGTAATCTTATATTTAGGTATAAAGTCGATTTTCTTTTATATACACATTTAGATACCGATATCGAAATGCTTGAAATCATTAGTTTAACATATTTAAGTTAATAAACCTTCTTTAACGCACTGAAGTCTACATAAAGCGTTAACGGCATAAGGGCAGTGAATTTAGAAAAATTCCGTTACCTTATATTTAGGTATGAATTCGATTTTCTTGTATATACTCATTTAGCAAGCGATATCGAAATGCTTCAAATCATTAGTTTAACATATTTAAGTTAATTAACCTTCTTTAACGTATTGATATAAAGCCATAACGGCAGTGCAATTGGAAGAATTCCGTAATCTTATATTTAGGTATAAAGTCGATTTTCTTTTATATACACATTTAGATATCGATATCGAAATGCTTCAAATCATTAGTTTAACATATTAAGTTAATAAACATTTTTTAGCTTATTAAAGTCTACATAAAGCCTTAACGGTATAACGGCAGTGCATCTAGAAGAATTCCGTAATGTTATAATTTTATATTTAGGTATAAAATCGATTTTCTTGTATATACACATTTAGCAATCGATATCGAAATGCTTCAGCCCATTAGTTTAACATCTTTAAGTTAATAAACCTTCTTTAACGCACTAAAGGCTACATAAAGCCCTAATGGCATAACATCAGTGCATTTAGAAGAATTCCATAATGTTATAATTTTATATTTAGGTATAAAGTCGATTTTCTTGTATATACACATTTAGCAATCGATATCGAAATGCTTCAAACCATTAGCTTAACATATTTAAATAATTAACCGTCTTTACAGAAGCCATAACGGCATAAGGGCAGTATATTTGGGTAATTTCCGTAATCTTTTATTTAGGTAAAAATCGATTTTCTTGTACATACTCATTTAGCAATCGATATCGAAATGCTTCAAATCATTAGTTTAACATATTTAAAATAAATAACCTTTTTTAACGTATTGAAGGTGATACAAAGCCATGCCGGCATAACGACAGTACATTTGGAATTATTCCGTAATCTTATATTTAGGTATAAAGTCGATTTTCTTGTATATACACATTTAGAAATCAATATCGAAATGCTTCAGCTCATTAGTTTAACATCTTTAAGTTAATAAACCTTCTTTAACGCACTAAAGTCTACATAAAGCGTTAACGGCATAAGGGCAGTGAATTTAGAAGAATTCCATAATGTTATAATTTTATATTTAGGTATAAAGTCCATTTTCTTGTATTTACACATTTAGCAGTGGATATCGAAATGCTTCAAACCATTAGTTTAACATATTTGAATAATTAACCTTCTTTACAAAAGCCATAACGGCATAACGGCAGTATATTTGGGTAATTTCCGTAATCTTTTATTTAGGTATAAAATCGATTTTCTTGTATATACACATTTAGCAATCGATATCGAAATGCTTCAGCTCATGAGTTTAACATATTTAAGTTAATAAACCTTCTAAAACGATCTGAAGTGGGCATATAGCCATGGAGGCATTACGGCAGTGCATTTAGAAGAATTCCGTAATGTTATAATTTTATATTTAGGTGTAAAGTCGATTTTCTGTATATATGCATTAAGCAATCGATATCGAAATGCTTCAAGCCATTAGTTTAACATATTTAAGTTAATAAACCTTCTTTAACTCACTGAAGTCTACATAAAGCCATAACGGCATAACGGCAGTGCATTTGGAAGAATTCCGTTATCTTATATTTAGGTATAAATTCGATTTTCTTGTATATACATATTTAGCTATCGATATCGAAATGCTTCAAACCATTAGTTTAACTTATTTAAGTTAATAAACCTTCTTTAACTCACTGAAGTCTACATAAAGCGTTAACGGCATAACGGTATTGCATTTAGAAGAATTCCGTAATGTTATAATTTTATATTTAGGTATAAATTCGATTTTCTTGTATATGCACATTTAGCAATCGATATCGAGATGCTTTAAATCATTAGTTTACCATATTTAAGTTAATAAACCTTCTTTAACGCACTTAAGTCTACATAAAGCCCTAATGGCATAACGGCAGTGCATTTAGAAGAATTCCATAATGTTATAATTTTATATTTAGGTATAAAGTCCATTTTCTTGTATTTACACATTTAGCAATCGATATCGAAATGCTGCAAACCATTAGCTTAACATATTTAAATAATTAACCTTCTTTACAAAAGCCACAACGGCGTAACGGCAGTATATTTGGGTAATTTCCGTAATCTTTTATTAAGGTATGAAATCGATTTTCTTGTATATACACATTTAGCAATCGATACCGAAATGCTTCAGCTCACTAGTTTAACATATTTAAGTTAATAAACCTTCTTAAACGATCTGAAGTGGGCATATAGCCATGGAGGCATAACTGCAGTGCACGTAGAAGAATTCCATAATGTTATAATTTAAAATTATGTATAAAGTCGATTTTCTTGTATTTACACATTTAGCAGTCGATATCGAAATGCTTCAAACCATTAGCTTAACATATTTAAGTTAATTAACCTTCTTTAACGTATAGAAGTTGATAAAGAGCCGTGGCGGCATACCGACAGTACATTTGTAAGAATTCCGTAGTCTTCTATTTAGGTATAAAGTCGATTTTCTTGTATATGTGCACTAAGCTTTCGATATCGAAATGCTTCAAATAACTGGTGTAACATATTTAAGTTAATAAACCTTCTTTAACGAACTGAAGTTAATATAAAGCCATAACGGCATAAAGGCAGTGCATTTAGAAGAATTACGTAATCTTATATTTAGGTATGAATTCGATTTTCTTGTATATACTCATTTAGCAATCGATATCGAAATGCTTCAAATCATTAGTTTAACATATTTAAGTTAATAAAGCTTCTTTAATGCCTGAAGTTAGCATAAGGCGTGTAGAAGAATTCCGTAATCTTATATTTAGATATGTAGTCGATCTTCTTGGATATACACATTAAGCAATCGATATCGAAAATTTTCAAATAACTGGTTTAGCATATTTAGGTTAATTAACCTTCTTTATCTTACTGAAGTTTAAATAAAGCCACAACGGCATAACGGCAGTATATTTGGATGAATTCCGTTATCTTTTATTTAGGTATAAAATCGATGTTCTTGTATATACACATTTAGCAATCGATAGCGAAATGCTTCAACTCATTAGTTTAACATATTTAAAATAATTAATCTTCTTTAACGTATTGAAGTTGATACAAAGCCATGGCGGCATAATGACAGTACATTTGGAAGAATTCCGTAATCTTATATTTAGGTATAAAGTCGATTTTCTTGTATATACATATTTAGATATCGATATCGAAATGCTTCAAATCAATAGTTTAACATATTAAGTAAATAAACACTTTTTAGCTTACTGAAGTCTACATAAAGCCTTACCGGTATAACGGCAGTGCATTTAGAAGAATTCCGTAATGTTATAATTTTATATTTAGGTATGAATTCGATTTTCTTGTATATACTCATTTAGCAATCGATATCGAAATGCTTCAAATCATTAGTTTAACATATTTAAGTTAATTAACCTTCCTTAACGTAATGAAGTTGATGTAAAGCCATAACGGCAGTGCATTTGAAAGAATTCCGTAAACTTATATTTAGGTATAAAGTCGATTTTCTTTTATATACACATTTAGATATCGATATCGAAATGCTTCAAATCATTAGTTTAACATATTAAGTTAATAAACACTTTTTAGCTAACTGAAGTCTATATAGAGCCTTAACGGTATAACGGCAGTGCATTTAGAAGAATTCCGTAATGTTATAATTTTATATTTAGGTATGAATTCGATTTTCTTGTATATACTCATTAAGCAATCGATATCGAAATGCTTCAAACCATTAGTTTAACATATTTAAAATAATTAATCTTCTTTAACGTATTGAAGTTGATACAAAGCCATGGCGGCATAATGACAGTACATTTGGAAGAATTCCGTAATCTTATATTTAGGTATAAAGTCGATTTTCTTGTATATGCACTTTTAGCAATCGATATCGAAATGCTTCAAATCATTAGTTTAACATATTTAAGTAAATAAACCTTCTTTAACGCATTGAAGTCTACATAAAGCGTTAACGGCATAAGGGCAGTGAATTTAGAAAAATTCCGTTATCTTATATTTAGGTATAAATTCGATTTTCTTGTATATACATATTTGGCAAGCGATATCGAAATGCTTCAAATCATTAGTTTAACATATTTAAGTTAATTAACCTTCTTTAACGTATTGATATAAAGCCATAACAGCAGTGCAATTGGAAGAATTCCGTAATCTTATATTTAGGTATAAAGTATTGAAGTTGATACAAACCCCTGGCGGCATAATGACAGTACATTTGGAAGAACTCCGTAATCTTATATTTAGGTATGAAGTCGATTTTCTTGTATATGCACTCTTAGCAATCGATATCGAAATGCTTCAAATCATTAGTTTAATATATTTAAGTTAATTAACCTTCTTTAACGCACTGAAGTCTACATAAAGCGTTAACGGCATAAGGGCAGTAAATTTTAGAAAAATTCCGTTACCTTATATTTAGGTATGAATTCGATTTTCTCGTATATACTCATTTAGCAATCGATATCGAAATGCTTCAAACCATTAGTTTAACATATTAAGTTAATAAACATTTTTTAGCTTACTAAAGGCTACATAAAGCCCTAATGGCATAACATCAGTGCATTTAGAAGAATTCCATAATGTTATAATTTTATATTTAGGTATAAAGTCGATTTTCTTGTATATACACATTTAGCAATCGATATCGAAATGCTTCAAACCATTAGTTTAGCATATTTAAAATAAATAACCTTTTTTATCGTATTGAAGGTGATACAAAGCCATGCCGGCATAACGACAGTACATTTGGAATTATTCCGTAATCTTATATTTAGGTATAAAGTCGATTTTCTTATATATACACATTTAGCATTCGATATCGAAATGCTTCAGCTCATTAGTTTAACATCTTTAAGTTAATAAACCTTCTTTAACGCACTAAAGGCTACATAAAGCCCTAATGGCATAACATCAGTGCATTTAGAAGAATTCCATAATGTTATAATTTTATATTTAGGTATAAAGTCGATTTTCTTGTATATACACATTTAGCAATCGATATCGAAATGTTTCAAACCATTAGCTTAACATATTTAAATAATTAACCTTCTTTACAGAAGCCATAACGGCATAAGGGCAGTATATTTGGGTAATTTCCGTAATCTTTTATTCAGGTATAAAATCGATTTTCTTCTACATACTCATTTAGCAATCGATATCGAAATGCTTCAAATCATTAGTTTAACATATTTAAAATAAATAACCTTTTTTAACGTATTGAAGGTGATACAAAGCCATGCCGGCATAACGACAGTACATTTGGAATTATTCCGTAATCTTATATTTAGGTATAAAGTCGATTTTCTTGTATATACACATTTAGCAATCGATATCGAAATGCTTCAGCTCATTAGTTTAACATCTTTAAGTTAATAAACCTTCTTTAACGCACTAAAGGCTACATAAAGCCCTAATGGCATAACATCAGTGCATTTAGAAGAATTCCATAATGTTATAATTTTATATTTAGGTATAAAGTCGATTTTCTTGTATATACACATTTAGCAATCGATATCGAAATGTTTCAAACCATTAGCTTAACATATTTAAATAATTAACCTTCTTTACAAAAGCCATAACGGCATAACGGCAGTATATTTGGGTAATTTCCGTAATATTTTATTTAGGTATAAAATCGATTTTCTTGTATATACACATTTAGCAATCGACATGGAAATGCTTCAGCTCATGAGTTTAACATATTTAAGTTAATAAACCTTCTAAAACGATCTGAAGTGGGCATATAGCCATGGAGGCATAACGGCAGTGCATTTGGAAGAATTCCGTTATCTTATATTTAGGTATAAATTCGATTTTCTTGTATATACATATTTAGCTGTCGATATCGAAATGCTTCAAACCATTAATTTAACTTATTTAAGTTAATAAACCTTCTTTAACTCACTGAAGTCTACATAAAGCGTTAACATTGCATTTTTGAAGAATTCCGTAATGTTATAATTTTATATTTAGGTATAAATTCGATTTTCTTGTATATGCACATTTAGCAATCGATATCGAGATGCTTTAAATCATTAGTTTACCATATTTAAGTTAATAAACCTTCTTTAACGCACTTAAGTCTACATAAAACCCTAATGGCATAACGGCAGTGCATTTAGAAGAATTCCGTAATGTTATAATTTTATATTTAGGTATGAATTCGATTTTCTTGTATATACTCATTTAGCAGTCGATATCGAAATGCTTCAAATCATTAGTTTAACATATTTAAGTTAACAAACCTTCTTTAAAGAATTGAAGTAGACATAAAGCCATGGCGGATTAACGGCAGTGCATTTGGAAGAATTCCGTTATCCTATGTTTAGGTATAAAGTCAAGTTTCTTGTACTAGCACATTTAGCTATCGATATCGAAATGCTTCAAATCTTTAGTTTAACATATTTAAGTTAAATTACCTTCTTTAACCTACCGATGGTGACATGAAGCCATGGCGGCATAACGGCAGTGCATTTAGAAGAATTCCATAATCTTATATTTAGGTATAAAGTCGATTTTCTTGTATGTATACATTTCGCAATCGATATCGAAATGCTTCAGATAACTGGTTTAACATATTTGAATTAATTAACCTTCTTTATCTTACTGAAGTCTACATAAAGCCATAACGGCATAACGACAGTATATTTATATGAATTCCGTTATCTTATATTTTGGTATAAAGTCAATTTTTTGTACATACACATTTAGCAATCGTTATCGAAATGCTTCAAATCATTAGTTTAACATATTTAAGTTAATTAACCCTCTTTTTCTTACGGAAGTCTACAAAAGCCTTAACGGCATAACGGCAGTGCATTTAGAAGAATTTTATTATCTTATATTTAGGTATAAAGTCGATTTTCTTGTATATACTCATTTAGCAATCGATATCGAAATGCTTCAAATCATTAGTTTTACATTTTCAAGTTATTTATAATAAACCTTCTTTAACGCACTGAAGTCTACATAAAGCCTTAACGGCATAACGGCAGTGAGTTTAGAAGAATTCCGTTATCTTATATTTAGGTATAAAGACGATTTTCTTGTATATACACATTAAGCAATCGATATCGAAATGCTTCAAATAACTGATTTAACATATTTAAGTTAATAAACCTTCTTTAACTCACTGAAGTCTACATAAAGCCTTAACGGCATAACGGCAGTGCATTTAGAAGAATTATGTTATCTTTTATTTAGGTAAAAAGTCGATTTTCTTGTATATACATATTTAGCTATCGATATCGAAATGCTTCAAATTATTAGTTTAACTTATTTAAGTTAATTAACCTTCTTTAAAGAATTGAAGTAGACATAAAGCCATGGCGGCATAAAGACAGTACATTTGGAAGAATTCCGTAATCTTATATTTAGGTATAAAGTCGATTTTCTTGTATATACACATCTAGCAATCGATATCGAAATGCTTCAAATCATTAGTTTAACATATTTAAGTTAATAAAGCTTCTTTAACGCCTGAAGTTAACATAAAGCCATGGCGCCATAACGGCAGTGCATGTAGAAGAATTCCATAATCTTATATTTAGGTATGTAGTCGCTTTTCTTGGATTTACACATTTAGCAATCGATATCGAAAATCTTCAAATAACTGGTTTAGCATATTTAGGTTAATTAACTTTCTTTATCTTACTGAAGTTTAAATAAAGCCATAACGGCATAACGGCAGTATATTTGGGTGAATTCCGTAATCTTTTATTTAGGTATAAACCGATTTTCTTGTATATACACATTTAGCAATCGATATCGAAATGCTTCAAATTATTAGTTTAACATATTTACGTTAATAAAACTTCTTTAACGATCTGAAGTTGGCATAACGGCAGTGGATGTAGAAGAATTCCGTAATCTTATATTTAGGTATAAAGTCGATTTTCTTGTATATACACATTTAGCAATCGATATCGAAATGCTTCAGCTCATTAGTTTAACATCTTTAAGTTCATAAACCTTCTTTAACGCACTAAAGTCTACATAAAGCCCTAATGGCATAACGGCAGTGCATTTGGAAGAATTCCATAAAGTTATAATTTTATATTTAGGTATAAAGTCCATTTTCTTGTATTTACACATTTAGCAGTGGATATCGAAATGCTTCAAACCATTAGCTTAACATATTTAAATAATTAACCTTCTTTACAAAAGCCATAACGGCATAACGGCAGTATAATTGGGTAATTTCCGTAATATTTTATTTAGGTATAAAATCGATTTTCTTGTATATACACATTTAGCAATCGATATCGAAATGCTTCAGCTCATGAGTTTAACATATTTAAGTTAATAAACCTTCTAAAACGATCTGAAGTGGGCATATAGCCATGGAGGCATAACTGCAGTGCACGAAGAAGAATTCCGTTATCTTATATTTAGGTATAAATTCGATTTTCTTGTATATACATATTTAGCTATCGATATCGAAATGCTTCAAACCATTAGTTTAACTTATTTAAGTTAATAAACCTTCTTTAACTCACTGAAGTCTACATAAAGCGTTAACATTGCATTTTTGAAAAATTCCGTAATGTTATAATTTTATATTTAGGTATAAATTCGATTTTCTTGTATATGCACATTTAGCAATCGATATCGAGATGCTTTAAATCATTAGTTTACCATATTTAAGTTAATAAACCTTCTTTAACGCACTTAAGTCTACATAAAGCCCTAATGGCATAACGGCAGTGCATTTAGAAGAATTCCATAATGTTATAATTTTATATTTAGGTATAAAGTCCATTTTCTTGTATTTACACATTTAGCAATCGATATCGAAATGCTGCAAACCATTAGCTTAACATATTTAAATAATTAACTTTCTTTACAAAAGCCATAACGGCGTAACGGCAGTATATTTGGGTAATTTCCGTAATCTTTTATTAAGGTATGAAATCGATTTTCTTGTATATACACATTTAGCAATCGATACCGAAATGCTTCAGCTCACTAGTTTAACATATTTAAGTTAATAAACCTTCTTAAACGATCTGAAGTGGGCATATAGCCATTTTTAGGTATAAAATCGATTATCTTGTATATACACATTTAGCAATCGATATCGAAATGCTTCAAATCATTAGTTTAACATAATTAAGTTAATAAAGCTTCTTTAACGCCTGAAGTTAACATAAAGCCATGGCGCCATAACGGCAGTGCATGTAGAAGAATTCCATAATCTTATATTTAGGTATGTAGTCGCTTTTCTTGGATTTACACATTTAGCAATCGATATCGAAATGCTTCAAATTATTATTTTAACATATTTACGTTAATAAAACTTCTTTAACGATCTGAAGTTGGCATAACGGCAGTGGATGTAGAAGAATTCCGTAATCTTATATTTAGGTATAAAGTCGATTTTCTTGTATATACATATTTAGCTATCGATATCGAGATGCTTCAAATCATTTGTTTAACATATTAAATTAATAAAAATTTTTTAGCTTACTAAAGTCTACATAAAGCCTTTACGGTATAACGGCAGTGCATCTAGAAGAATTCCGTAATGTTATAATTTTATATTTAGGTATAAAATCGATTTTCTTGTATTTGCACATTTAGCAATCGATATCGAAATGCTTCAAACCATTAGTTTAACATATTTAAAATAATTAACCTTCTTTAACGTATTGAAGTTGATACGAAGCCATGGCGGCATAATGACAGTAGGATTGGAAGAATTCCGTTATCTTATATTTAGGTATAAAGTCAATTTTCTCGTATATACACATTTAGCAATCGATATCGAAATGCTTTAAATCATTAGTTTAACATATTTAAGTTATTAAACCTTCTTTAACGCACTGAAGTCTACATAAAGCGTTAACGGCATAACGGTAGTGCATGTAGAAGAATTCCGTTATCTTATATTTAGGTGTAAATTCGATTTTCTTGTATATACATATTTGGCAAGCGATATCGAAATGCTTCAAATAATTAGTTTAACATATTTAAGTTAATTAACCTTCTTTAACGTATTGCAGTTGATATAAAGCCATAACGGCAGTGCATTTGGAAGAATTCCGTAATCTTATATTTAGGTATAAAGTCTATTTTCTTTTATATACACATTTAGATACCGATATCGAAATGCTTGAAATCATTAGTTTAACATATTTAAGTTAATAAACCTTCTTTAACGCACTGAAGTCTACATAAAGCGTTAACGGCATAACGGTAGTGCATGTAGAAGAATTCCGTTATCTTATATTTAGGTAAAAAGTCGATTTTCTTGTATATACATATTTAGCTATCGATATCGAAATGCTTCAAATTATTAGTTTAACTTATTTAAGTTAATTAACCTTCTTTAACGAATTGAAGTAGACATAAAGCCATGGCGGCATAAAGACAGTACATTTGGAAGAATTCCGTAATCTTATATTTAGGTATAAAGTCGATTTTCTTGTACATACACATTTAGCAATCGATATCGAAATGCTTCAGCCCATTAGTTTAACATCTTTAAGTTAATAAACCTTCTTTAACGCACTAAAGGCTACATAAAGCCCTAATGGCATAACATCTGTGCATTTAGAAGAATTCCATAATGTTATAATTTTATATTTAGGTATAAAGTCGATTTTCTTGTATATACACATTTAGCAATCGATATCGAAATGCTTCAAACCATTAGCTTAACATATTTAAATAATTAACCTTCTTTACAGAAGCCATAACGGCATAAGGGCAGTATATTTGTGTAATTTCCGTAATCTTTTATTTAGGTAAAAATCGATTTTCTTGTACATACTCATTTAGCAATCGATATCGAAATGCTTCAAATCATTAGTTTAACATATTTAAAATAAATAACCTTTTTTAACGTATTGAAGGTGATACAAAGCCATGCCGGCATAACGACAGTACATTTGGAATTATTCCGTAATCTTATATTTAGGTATAAAGTCGATTTTCTTGTATATACACATTTAGAAATCGATATCGAAATGCTTCAGCTCATTAGTTTAACATCTTTAAGTTAATAAACCTTCTTTAACGCACTAAAGTCTACATAAAGCCCTAATGGCATAACGGCAGTGCATTTAGAAGAATTCCATAATGTTATAATTTTATATTTAGGTATAAAGTCCATTTTCTTGTATTTACACATTTAGCAGTGGATATCGAAATGCTTCAAACCATTAGTTTAACATATTTGAATAATTAACCTTCTTTACAAAAGCCATAACGGCATAACGGCAGTATATTTGGGTAATTTCCGTAATATTTTATTTAGGTATAAAATCGATTTTCTTGTATATACACATTTAGCAATCGATATCGAAATGCTTCAGCTCATGAGTTTAACATATTTAAGTTAATAAACCTTCTAAAACGATCTGAAGTGGGCATATAGCCATGGAGGCATAACGGCAGTGCATTTAGAAGAATTCCGTAATGTTATAATTTTATATTTAGGTGTAAAGTCGATTTTCTGTATATATGCATTAAGCAATCGATATCGAAATGCTTCAAGCCATTAGTTTAACATATTTAAGTTAATAAACCTTCTTTAACTCACTGAAGTCTACATAAAGCCATAACGGCATAACGGCAGTGCATTTGGAAGAATTCCGTTATCTTATATTTAGGTATAAATTCGATTTTCTTGTATATACATATTTAGCTATCGATATCGAAATGCTTCAAACCATTAGTTTAACTTATTTAAGTTAATAAACCTTCTTTAACTCACTGAAGTCTACATAAAGCGTTAACGGCATAACGGTATTGCATTTAGAAGAATTCCGTAATGTTATAATTTTATATTTAGGTATAAATTCGATTTTCTTGTATATGCACATTTAGCAATCGATATCGAGATGCTTTAAATCATTAGTTTACCATATTTAAGTTAATAAACCTTCTTTAACGCACTTAAGTCTACATGAAGCCCTAATGGCATAACGGCAGTGCATTTAGAAGAATTCCATAATGTTATAATTTTAAATTTAGGTATAAAGTCGATTTTCTTTTATATACACATTTAGCAATCGATATCGAAATGCTGCAAACCATTAGCTTAACATATTTAAATAATTAACCTTCTTTACAAAAGCCATAACGGCGTAACGGCAGTATATTTGGGTAATTTCCGTAATCTTTTATTAAGGTATGAAATCGATTTTCTTGTATATACACATTTAGCAATCGATACCGAAATGCTTCAGCTCACTAGTTTAACATATTTAAGTTAATAAACCTTCTTAAACGATCTGAAGTGGGCATATAGCCATGGAGGCATAACTGCAGTGCACGTAGAAGAATTCCATAATGTTATAATTTAAAATTATGTATAAAGTCGATTTTCTTGTATCTACACATTTAGCAGTCGATATCGAAATGCTTCAAACCATTAGCTTAACATATTTAAGTTAATTAACCTTCTTTAACGTATTGAAGTTGATAAAGAGCCATGGCGGCATACCGACGGTATATTTGTAAGAATTCCGTAGTCTTCTATTTAGGTATAAAGTCGATTTTCTTGTATATGTGCATTAAGCTTTCGATATCGAAATGCTTCAAATAACTGGTGTAACATATTTAAGTTAATAAACCTTCTTTAACGAACTGAAGTTAATATAAAGCCATAACGGCATAAAGGCAGTGCATTTAGAAGAATTACGTAATCTTATATTTAGGTATGAATTAGATTTTCTTGTATATACTCATTTAGCAATCGATATCGAAATGCTTCAAATCATTAGTTTAACATATTAAGTTAATAAAGCTTCTTTAATGCCTGAAGTTAACATAAAGCATGTAGAAGAATTCCGTAATCTTATATTTAGGTATAATGTCGATCTTCTTGGATTTACACATTAAGCAATCGATATCGAAAATTTTCAAATAACTGGTTTAGCATATTTAGGTTAATTAACCTTCTTTATCTTACTGAAGTTTAAATAAAGCCACAACGGCATAACGGCAGTATATTTGGGTGAATTCCGTTATCTTTTATTTAGGTATAAAATCGATTTTCTTGTATATACACATTTAGCAATCGATAGCGAAATGCTTCAACTCATTAGTTTAACATATTTAAGTTAATAAACCATCTTATATTTAGATATAAAGTCGATTTTCTTGTATATACATATTTAGATATCGATATCGAAATGCTTCAAATCATTAGTTTAACATATTAAGTTAATAAACACTTTTTAGCTTACTGAAGTCTACATAAAGCCTCAACGGTATAACGGCAGTGCATTTAGAAGAATTCCGTAATGTTATAATTTTATATTTAGGTATGAATTCGATTTTCTTGTATATACTCATTTAGCAATCGATATCGAAATGCTTCAAATCATTAGTTTAACATATTTAAGTTAATTAACCTGCCTTAACGTATTGAAGTTGATGTAAAGCCATAACGGTAGTGCATTTGAAAGAATTCCGTAAACTTATATTTAGGTATAAAGTCGATTTTCTTTTATATACACATTTAGATATCGATATCGAAATGCTTCAAATCATTAGTTTAACATATTAAGTTAATAAACACTTTTTAGCTTACTGAAGTCTACATAAAGCCTTAACGGTATAACGGCAGTGCATTTAGAAGAATTCCGTAATGTTATAATTTTATATTTAGGTATGAATTCGATTTTCTTGTATATACTCATTTAGCAATCGATATCGAAATGCTTCAAACCATTAGTTTAACATATTTAAAATAATTAATCTTCTTTAACGTATTGAAGTTGATACAAAGCCATGACGGCATAATGACAGTACATTTGGAAGAATTCCGTAATTTTATATTTAGGTATAAAGTCGATTTTCTTGTATATGCACTTTTAGCAATGGATATCGAAATGCGTCAAATCATTAGTTTAACATATTTAAGTTAATACACCTTCTTTAACGCATTGAAGTCTACATAAAGCGTTAACGGCATAAGGGCAGTGAATTTAGAAAAATTCCGTTATCTTATATTTAGGTATAAATTCGATTTTCTTGTATATACATATTTGGCAAGCGATATCGAAATGCTTCAAATCATTAGTTTAACATATTTAAGTTAATTAACCTTCTTTAACGTATTGATATAAAGCCATAACAGCAGTGCAATTGGAAGAATTCCGTAATCTTATATTTAGGTATAAAGTCGATTTTCTTGTATATGCACTTTTAGCAATCGATATCGAATTGCTTCAAATCATTAGTTTAATATATTTAACTTAATTAAACTTCTTTAACGCACTGAAGTCTACATAAAGCGTTAACGGCATAAGGGCAGTGAATTTAGAAAAATTCCGTTATCTTATATTTAGGTATAAATTCGATTTTCTTGTATATACATATTTGGCAAGCGATATCGAAATGCTTCACATCATTAGTTTAACATATTAAAGTTAATTAACCTTCTTTAACGTATTGATATAAAGCCCTAAGAGCAGTGCAATTGGAAGAATTCCGTAACCTTATATTTAGGTATAAAGTCGATTTTCTTTTATATACAAATTTAGATATCGATATCGAAATGCTTCAAATCATTAGTTTAACATATTAAGTTAATAAACATTTTTTAGCTTATTAAAGTCTACATAAAGCATTAACGGTATAACGGCAGTGCATTTAGAAGAATTCCGTAATGTTATAATTTCATATTTAGGTATAAATTCGATTTTCTTGTATATACTCATTTAGCAATCGATATCGAAATGCTTCAAATCATAAGTTTAACATATTTAAGTTAATAAAGCTTCTTTAACGCCTGAAGTTAACATAAAGCATGTAGAAGAATTCCGTAATCTTATATTTAGGTATGTATTCGATTTTCTTGGATTTACACATTAAGCAATCGATATCGAAATGCTTCAAATCATTAGCTTAACATATTTAAGTTAATAAACCTTCTTTAAAGCACTGAAGTCTACATAAAGCGTTAACGGCATTTAGAAAAGTTCCGTTATCTTATATTTAGGTATAAATTCTATTTTCTTGTATATACATATTTGGCAAGCGATATCGAAATGCTTCAGCTCATTAGTTTAACATATTTAAGTTAATACACCTTCTTTAACGATCTGAAGTGGGCATATAGCTATGGAGGCATAACTGCAGTGCACGTAGAAGAATTCCATAATCTTATATTTAGGTATAAAGTCGATTTTCTTGTATTTACACATTTAGCAATCGATATCGAAATGCTGCAAACCATTAGCTTAACATATTTAAATAATTAACCTTCTTTACAAAAGTCATAACGGCAGTATATTTGGGTAATTTCCGTAATCTTTTATTAAGGTATGAAATCGATTTTCTTGTATATACATATTTAGCAATCGATACCGAAATGCTTCAGCTCACTAGTTTAACATATTTAAGTTAATAAACCTTCTTAAACGATCTGAAGTGGGCATATAGCCATGGAGGCATAACTGCAGTGCACGTA
>JAPZAG010002553.1:0-16188 GCA_027475135.1 Bactrocera correcta | reverse complement strand
CCGTTATGGCTTTATGTAAACTTCAGTAAGATAAAAAAGGTTAATTAACTTAAATATGCTAAACCAGTTATTTGAATCATTTCGATATCGATTGCAAAATGTGTATGTACAAGAAAATCGACTTTATGCCTAAATATAAGACTACGGAATTCTTCCAAACGCACTGCCGTTATGCCGTTATGGCTTTATATTAACTTCAGTTCGTTAAAGAAGGTTTATTAACTTAAATATGTTAAACCAGTTATTTGAAGCATTTCGATATCGATTGCTTAATGCATATATACAAGAAAAGCGACTTTATACCTAAATATAAGGCTACGGAATTCTTCCAAATGTACTGTCGTTATGCGCCATGGCTCTTTATCAACTTCAATACGTTAAAGAAGGTTAATTAACTTAAATATGTTATACTAATGATTTGAAGCATTTCGATATCGCTTGCTAAATGTGTATATACAAGAAAATCGAATTTATACCTAAATATAAAATTATAACATTACGGAATTCTTCTAAATGCACTGCCGTTAGGCTTTATGTAGACTTCAGTAAGCTAAAAAATGTTTATTAACTTAATATGTTAAACTAATGATTTCAAGCATTTCGATATGGATATCTAGATGTGCATATAAAAGAAAATCGACTTCATACCTAAATATAAAATTACGGAATTCTTCCAAATGCACTGCCGTTATGGCTTTATATCAACTGCAATACGTTAAAGAAAGTTAACTAACTTAAATATGTTAACTTAATGATTTGAAGCATTTCGATATCGCTTGCCAAATATGTATATACAGAAAATCGAATTTATACCTAAATATAAGATAACGGAATTCTTCTAGATGCACTGCCGTTATGCCGTTAACGCTTTATGTAGACTTCAGTGCGTTAAAGAAGGTTTATTAACTTAAATATGTTATGCTAATGATTTAAAGCATTTCAATATCGATTGCTTAATGTGTATATACAAGAAAATTGACTTTATACCTAATTATAAGATTACGGAATTCACTCAAATATACTGCCGTTATGCCGTTATGGCTTTATTTAAACTTCAGTAAGTTAAAGAAGGTTAATTAACCTAAATATGCTAAACCAGTTATTTGAAGATTTTCGATATCGATTGCTAAATGTGTAAATCCAAGAACTCGACTACATACCTAAATATAAGATTACGGAATTCTTCCAAATGCACTGCCGTTATGGTTTTATATAAACTTCAACACGTTAAAGAAGGTTAATTAACTTAAATATGTTAAACTAATGATTTGAAGCATTTCGATATCGCGTGCCAAATATGATATACAAGAAAATCGAATTCATACCTATATATAAGACTACGGAATTCTTCCATATGTACTGTCGTTATGCCGTTAACACTTTATGTAGACTTCAGTGCGTTAAAGAAGGTTTAATAACTTAAATATTGCTAAATGTGCAAATACAAGAAAATCGACTTTATACCTAAATATAAAATTATAACATTACGGAATTCTTCTAAATGCACTGCCGTTATACCGTTAAGGCATTATGTAGACTTTAGTAAGCTATAAAATGTTTATTTATTTAATATGTTAAACAAATGATTTGAAGCATTTCGATATCGACTGCTAAATGTGTAAATACAAGAAAATCGACTTTATACCTAAATATAGGATTACGGAATTCTTTTACATCCACTGCCGTTATGCCACATTCAGATTGTTAAAGAAGGTTTATTAACTTATATATGTTAAACTAATGAGTTGAAGCATTTCGATATCGATTGCTAAATGTGTATATACAAGAAAATCGATTTTATACCTAAATAAAAGATTACGGAATTCACTCAAATATACTGCCGTTATGCCGTTATGGCTTTATTAAACTTCAGTAAGTTAAAGAAGGTTAATTAACCTAAATATGCTAAACCAGTTATTTGAAGATTTGAGATATCGATTGCTAAATGTGTAAATCCAAGAAACTCGACTACATACCTAAATTTAAGATTACGGAATTCTTCCAAATGCACTGCCGTTATGGTTTTATATCAACTTCAACACGTTAAAGAAGGTTAATTAACTTAAATATGTTAAACTAATGATTTGAAGCATTTCGATATCGCTTGCCAAATATGTATATACAAGAAAATCGAATTCATACCTATATATAAGACTGCGGAATTCTTCCAAATGTACTGTCGTTATGCCGTTAACACTTTATGTAGACTTCAGTGCGTTAAAGAAGGTTTAATAACTTAAATATGTTAAACTAATGATTTGAAGCATTTCGATATCGATTGCTAAATGTGTATATACAAGAAAATCGACTTTATCGCTAACTAAAAGATTACGGAATTCTTCCAAATGTACTGTCATTATGCCGCCAAGGCTTTGTACCAACTTCAACACGTTAAAGAAGGTTAATTTTTTTTAAATATGTTAAACTAATGGTTTGCAGCATTTTGATATCGCTTGCTAAATGAATATATACAAGAAAGTCGAATTTATACCTAAATATAAGATAACGGAATTCTTCTAAATTCAATGCTGTTATACCGTTAAGGCTTGCTAAATGAATATATACAAGAAAGTCGAATTTATACCTAAATATAAGATAACGGAATTCTTCTAAATTCAATGCTGTTATACGATAAGGCTTTATGTAGACTTCAGTAAGCTAAAAATTGTTTATTAACTTAATATGTTAAACTAATGATTTGAAGCATTTCGATATCGATAGCTAAATATGTATATACAAGGAAATCGACTTTATACCTAAATATAAGATTATGGAATTCTTCTGCCTGCACTGCAGTTATGAAAGTTAAAGAAGGTTTATTAACTTAAATATGTTAAACTAATGAGCTGAAGCATTTCGATATCGATTTTTAAATGTGTATATTGAACAATATCGACTTTGTACTTAATAAAAGATAACGGAATTCTTCTACATGCACTGCCGTTATGATGTTAAGGCTTTTGTAGACTTCAGTATGAAAAAGAGTTTTAATTAACTTAAATATGTTAAACTAATATTTTGAAGCATTTCGATATCGATTGCTAAATGAGTATATACAAGAAAATCGATTTTATACCTAGATATAAGATTACGGAATTATTCCAAATGCACTGCCGTTAATCCGCCATGGCTTTATGTCAACTTCAGTTCGTTAAAGTAGGTTTGTTAACTTAAATATGTTAAAGTAATGATTTGAAGCATTTCGATATCGATCTCTAAATGCAAACATACAAGAAAATCGACTTTATTCCTAAATATAAGATCACGGAATTCTTCCAAATTACCGTCGTTTTGCCGCCATGGCTTTATTTCACCTTCAATACGTAAAAGTTGGTTAATTAACATATATATGTTAAACTAATGATTTGAAGCATTTCGATATCAATTGCTAAAAATGTAAATACAAGAAAATCGACTTTATACCTTAATATAAGATTACGGAATTCTTCTTAATGCACTGCAGTTATACCGTTAAGGCTTTATGTAGACTTCAGTGCGTTAAAGAAGGTTTATTAAAAATAACTTGAAATGTAAAACTAATAATTTGAAGCATTTCGATATCGATTGCTAAATGTGTATATACAAGAAAATCGAATATACATATACCTAAATATAAGATTACGGAATTCTTCCAAATGTACTGTCGTTATGCCGCCATGGTTTGTATCAACTACTATACGTTAAAGAAGGTTAATTATTTTAAATATGTTAAACTAATGGTTTGAAGCATTTCGATATCGACTGCTAAACGTGTAAATACAACAAAATCGACTTTATACCTAAATATAAAATTATAACATTACGGATTTCTTCTAATGCACTGCCGTTATACCGTTAAGGCTTTATGTAGACCTCATTAAGCTAAAAAATGTTTATTAACTTAATATGTTAAACTAATGATTTGAAGCATTTCGATATCGATAGCTAAATGTGTATATACAAGAAAATCGACTTTATACCTGAATATAAGATTACGGAATTCTTCTACATGCACTGCGTTATGCCGCCATGGCTTTATGTTAACTTCAGTGCGTTAAAGAAGCTTTATTAACTTAAATATGTTAAACTAATGTTTTGAAACATTTCGATATCGCTTGCTAAATGTGTATATACAAGAAAATCGAGTTTATGCCTAAATATAAGATAACGGAATTCTTCTAAACGCACTGCCGTTATGCCCTTAAGGCTTTATGTAGACTTCAGTAAGATAGAGGGGAATAATTAACTTAATTATGTTAAACTTATGATTTGAAGCATTTCGATATCGATTTCTAAATGCATATATACAAGAAAATCGACTTTATACCTAAATATAAGATTATGGAATTCTTCTAACTGCAATGCCGTTATGCCGCCATGGCTTCATGTCACCTTCGGTAGGTTAAAGAAGGTAATTTAACTTAAATATGTTAAACTAATGATTTGAGCATTTCGATATCGATTGCTAAATGTACAAGAAACTTGACTTTATACCTAAACATAGGATAACGGAATTCTTTCCAAAGCACTGCCGTTAATCGCCATGGCTTTATGTCAACTTCAGTTCGTTAAAGAAGGTTTGTTAACTTAAATATGTTAAACTATTGATTTGAAGCATTTCGATATCGATTGCTAAATATGTAAATACAAGAAAATCGACTTTATACCTTAATATAAGATTACGGAATTCTTCTAAATGCACTGCAGTTATACCGTTAAAGCTTTATGTAGACTTCAGTGCGTTAAAGAAGGTTTATTAACTTAAATATGTTAAACTAATGATTTGAAGCATTTCGATATCGATAGCTAAATGTGTATATACAAGAAAATCAACTTTATACCTAAATATAAGATTACGGAATTCTTCTACATGCACTGCCGTTATGCCATCATGGCTATATGCAAACTTCTGATCATTAAAGAAGGTATATTAACTTAAATATGTTAAACTAATGAGTTGAACCATCTCGATATCGATTGCTAAATGTGTATACACAAAAAATCGACTTTATTCCTAAATATAAGATTATTGAATTCTTCCAAATGCACTGCCGTTATACCGTTATGGCTTTATGTAAACTTCAGTAAGAAAAAGAAGGATAATTAACTTAAATATGTTAAACTAATGATTTGAAGCATTTCGATATCGATTACTAAATGTGTATATACAAAAAAATCGACTTCATACCTAAATATAAGATTACGGAATTGTTCCAAATGTACTGTCGTTATGCCGCCATGGCTTTGTATCACCTTCAATACGTTAAAGGAGGTTTATTAACTTAAATATGTTAAACTAATGATTTGAAGGATTTCGATATCGATTGCTAAATATGTAAATACAAGAAAATCGACTTTATACCTTAATATAAGATTACGGAATTCTTCTAAATGCACTGCAGTTATACCGTTAAGGCTTTATGTTAACTTCAGTGCGTTAAAGAAGGTTTATTAAAAATAACTTGAAAATGTAAAACTAATGATTTGAAGCATTTCGATATCGCTTGCTAAATGTGTATATACAAGAAAATCGAATTTATACCTAAATATAAAATTATAACATTACGGAATTCTTCTAAATGCACTGCCGTTATACCGTTAAGGCTTTACGTAGACTTTAGTAAGCTAAAAAATGTTTATTAACTTAATATGTTAAACTAATGATTTCAAGCATTTCGATATGGATATCTAAATGTGTATATAAAAGAAAATCGACCTTATACCTAAATATAAGATTACGGAATTCTTCCAAATGCACTGCGTTATGGCTTTATATCAACTGCAATACGTTAAAGAAGGTTAATTAACTTAAATATGTTAAACTAATGATTTGAAGCATTTCGATATCGATTGCTAAATGTGTATGTACAACAAAATCGACCTTATACCTAAATATAAGATAACGGAATTCATATAAATATACTGCCGTTATGCCGTTATGGCTTTATGTAAACTTCAGTAAGATAAAGAAGGTTAATTAACTTAAATATGCTAAACCAGTTATTTGAATCATTTCGATAACGATTGCAAATGTGTATGTACAAGAAAATCGACTTTATACCTAAATACAAGACTACGGAATTCTTTCAAACGCACTGTCGTTATGCCGTTATGGCTTTATATTAACTTCAGTTTGTTAAAGAAGGTTGATTAACTTAAATATGTTAAACCAGTTATTTGAAGCATTTCGATATCGATTGCTTAATGCATATATACAAGAAAATCGACTTTATACCTAAATATAAGACTACGGAATTCTTCCAAATGTACTGTCGTTATGCCGCCATGGCTCTTTATCAACTTCAATACGTTAAAGAAGGTTAATTAACTTAAACATGTTAAACTAATGATTTGAAGCATTTCGATATCGCTTGCTAAATTTGTATATACAAGAAAATCGAATTTATACCTAAATATAAAATTATAACATTACGGCACTGCCGTTATACCGCTAAGGCTTTATTTTGACTTCAGTAAGCTAAAAAAAGTTTATTAACTTAATATGTTAAACTAATGATTTCAAGCATTTCGATATGGATATCGAAATGTGTATATAAAAGAAAATCGACTTTATACCTAAATATAAGATTACGGAATTCTTCCAAATACACTGCCGTTATGGCTTTATATCAACTGCAATACGTTAAAAAAGGTTAATTAACTTAAATATGTTAAACTAATGATTTGAAGCATTTCGATATCGCTTGCCAAA
Source organism: Bactrocera correcta (assembly GCA_027475135.1). NCBI lineage: Eukaryota > Metazoa > Arthropoda > Insecta > Diptera > Tephritidae > Bactrocera > Bactrocera correcta. The sequence goes on along the minus strand of JAPZAG010002553.1, from coordinate 9,497 downwards.
TATGTATATACAAGAAATCGAATTTATACCTAATATAAGATAACGGAGTTCTTCTACATGCACTGCCGTTATGCGTTAACGCTATATGTAGACTTCAGTGCGTTAAAGAAGGTTTATTAACTTAAATATGTTAAACTAATGATTTAAAGCATTTCGATATCGATTGCTAAATGTGTATATACAAGAAAATCGACTTTATACCTAAATATAAGATTACGGAATTCTTCCAATCCTACTGTCATTATGCCGCCATGGCTTTGTATCAACTTCAATACGTTAAAGAAGGTTAATTATTTTAAATATGTTAAACTAATGGTTTGAAGAATTTCGATATCGATTGCTAAATGTGCAAATACAAGAAAATCGACTTTATACCTAAATATAAAATTATAACATTACGGAATTCTTCTAAATGCACTGCCGTTATACCGTTAAGGCTTTATGTAGACTTTAGTAAGCTCAAAAATGTTTATTAATTTAATATGTTAAACAAATGATTTGAAGCATTTCGATATCGACTGCTAAATGTGTAAATACAACAAAATCGACTTTATACCTAAATATAAAATTATAACATTACGGATTTCTTCTAAATGCACTGCCGTTATACCGTTAAGGCTTTATGTAGACCTCATTAAGCTAAAAAATGTTTATTAACTTAATATGTTAAACTAATGATTTGAAGCATTTCGATATCGATAGCTAAATGTGTATATACAAGAAAATCGACTTTATTACCTGAATATAAGATTACGGAATTCTTCTACATGCACTGCCGTTATGCCGCCATGGCTTTATGTTAACTTCAGTGCGTTAAAGAAGCTTTATTAACTTAAATATGTTAAACTAATGTTTTGAAACATTTCGATATCGCTTGCTAAATGTGTAGATACAAGAAAATCGAGTTTATGCCTAAATATAAGATAACGGAATTCTTCTAAACGCACTGCCGTTATGCCCTTAAGGCTTTATGTAGACTTTAGTAAGATAGAGGGGAATAATTAACTTAAATATGTTAAACTTATGATTTGAAGCATTTCGATATCGATTGCTAAATGTATAAATACAATAAAATCGACTTTGTACCTAAATATTAGATTACGCAATTCTTTTAAATGCACTGCAGTTATACCGTTAAGGCTTTAAACTTCAGTGCGTTAAAGAAGGTTTATTATAAATAACTTGAAAATGTAAAACTAATGATTTGAAGCATTTCGATATAGATTGCTATAGTGTATGTACAACAATATCCACTTTATACCTAAATAAAAGATAACGGAATTCTTCTACATGCACTGCCGTTATGCCGTTAAGGCTTTTGTAGACTTCAGAATGAAAAAGAGGTTAATTAACTTAATATGTTAAACTAATATTTTGAAGCATTTCGATATCGATTGCTAAATGAGTATATACAAGAAAATCGACTTTATACCTAAATATAAGATTATGGAATTCTTCTAAGCAATGCCGTTATGCCGCCATGGCTTCATGTCACCTTCGGTAGGTTAAAGAAGGTAATTTAACTTAAATATGTTAAACTAATGATTTGAAGCATTTCGATATCGATTGCTAAATGTACAAGAAACTTGACTTTATACCTAAACATAGGATAACGGAATTCTTCCAAATGCACTGCCGTTAATCCGCCATGGCTTTATGTCAACTTCAGTTCGTTAAGAAGGTTTGTTAACTTAAATATGTTAAATTAATGATATGAAGCATTTCGATATCGATTGCTAAATATGTAAATACAAGAAAATCGACTTTATACCTTAATATAAGATTACGGAATTCTTCTAAATGCACTGCAGTTATACCGTTAAAGCTTTATGTAGACTTCAGTGCGTTAAAGAAGGTGTATTAACTTAAATATGTTAAACTAATGATTTGAAGCATTTCGATATCGATAGCTAAATGTGTATATACAAGAAAATCAACTTTATACCTAAATATAAGATTACGGAATTCTTCTACATGCACTGCCGTTATGCCATCATGGCTATATGCAAACTTCTGATCATTAAAGAAGGTATATTAACTTAAATATGTTAAACTAATGAGTTGAACCATCTCGATATCGATTGTTAAATGTGTATACACAAAAAATCGACTTTATTCCTAAATATAAGATTACGGAATTCTTCCAAATGCACTGCTGTTATACCGTTATGGCTTTATGTAAACTTCAGTAAGAAAAAGAAGGATAATTAACTTAATATGTTAAACTAATGATTTGAAGCATTTCGATATCGATTACTAAATGTGTATATACAAGAATATCGACTTTATACCTAAATATAAGATTACGGAATTCTTCCAAATGTACTGTCGTTATGCCGCCATGGCTTTGTATCACCTTCAATACGTTAAAGAAGGTTAATTAACTTAAATATGTTAAACTAATGATTTGAAGCATTTCGATATCGATTGCTAAATGTGCTAGTACAAGAAACTTGACTTTATACCTAAACAGAGGATAACGGAATTCTTCTAAATGCACTGCCGTTAATCCGCCATGGCTTTATGTCAACTTCAGTTCTTTAAAGAAGGTTTGATAACTTAAATATGTTAAACTAATGATTTGAAGCATTTCGATATCGATTTCTAAATGCATATATACAAGAAAATCGACTTTATACCTAAATATAAGATTACCGAATTCTTCGAAATTACTGTCGTTTAGCCGCCATGGCGTTATTTCACCTTCAATACGTTTAAGATGGTTAATTAACTTTAATATGTTAAACTAATGATTTGAAGCATTTCGATATCGATTGCTAAATATGTAAATACAAGAAAATCGACTTTATACCTTAATATAAGATTACGGAATTCTTCTAAATGCACTGCAGTTATACCGTTAAGGCTTTACGTAGACTTTAGTAAGCTAAAAAATGTTTATTAACTTAATATGTTAAACTAATGATTTCAAGCATTTCGATATGGATATCTAAATGTGTATATAAAAGAAAATCGACCTTATACCTAAATATAAGATTACGGAATTCTTCCAAATGCACTGCCGTTATGGTTTTATATCAACTGCAATACGTTAAAGAAGGTTAATTAACTTAAATATGTTAAACTAATGATTGAAGCATTTCGATATCGATTGCTAAATGTGTATGTACAACAAAATCGAACTTATACCTAAATATAAGATAACGGAATTCATATAAATATACTGCCGTTATGCCGTTATGGCTTTATGTAAACTTCAGTAAGATAAGAAGGTTAATTAACTTAAATATGCTAAACTAGTTATTTGAATCATTTCGATAACGATTGCAAAATGTGTATGTACAAGAAAATCGACTTTATGCCTAAATATAAGACTACGGAATTCTTTCAACGCACTGTCGTTATGCCGTTATGGCTTTATATTAACTTCAGTTTGTTAAAGAAGGTTGATTAACTTAAATATGTTAAACCAGTTATTTGAAGCTTTTCGATATCGATTGCTTAATGCATTATACAAGAAAATCGACTTTATACCTAAATATAAGACTACGGAATTCTTCCAAATGTACTGTCCGTTATGCCGCCATGGCTCTTTATCAACTTCAATACGTTAAAGAAGGTTAATTAACTTAAATATGTTAAACTAATGATTTGAAGCATTTCGATATCGCTTGCCAAATATGTATATACAAGAAAATCGAATTCATACCTAAATATAACATATTTAAGTTACATTACCTTTTTTAACCTACCGAAGGTGACATAAAGCCGTGGCGGCATAACGGCAGTGCATGTAGAAGAATTCCGTAATCTCATATCTAGGTATAAAATCGATTTTCTTGTGTATACACATTTATCAATCGATATCGAAATGCTTCAAATCATTAGTTTAACATATTTAAGTTAATTAACCCTCTTTATCTTACTGAAGTCTACATAAAGCCTTAACGGCATAACGGCAGTGCATTTAGAAGAATTACGTAACCTTATAATTAGGTATAAAGTCGATTTTCTTGTATATACTCATTTAGCACTCGATATCGAAATACCTCAAATCATTATTTTAACATATTTAAGTTAATAAAGCTTCTTTAACGATCTGAAGTTGGCATATAGCCATGGCGGCATAGCGGCAGTGCATGAAAAGAATTCCATAATCTTATATATAGGTATGAAATTGATTTTCTTGTATATACTCATTTTGCTATCGATATCGAAATGCTTCAAATCATTAGTCTAATATATTAAGTTAATAAACATTTTTTAGCTTACTGAAGTCTACATAAAGCCTTAACGGTAAATGGCAGTGCATTTAGAAAAATTCCGTAATGTTATAATTTTATATTTAGGTATAAAGTCGATTTTCTTGTATTTACACATTTAGCAATCGATATCGAAATGCTTCAAACCACTAGTTTAACATATTTAAAATAATTAACCTTCTGATAAAAATCCATGGCGGCATAACGACAGTACATGTGGAAGAATTCCGTAATCTTATATTTATGTATGTATATATACATTTCGCAATCGATATCGAAATGCTTCAGATAACTGGTTTAACATATTTGAGTTAATTAACTTTCTCTATCTTACTGAAGTTTACATGAAGCCATAACGGCATAACGGCAGTATATTTATATGAATTCCGTTATCTTATATTTAGGTATAAAGTCGATTTTTTTGTACATACACGTTTAGCAATCGATATCGAAATGCTCCAAATCATTAGTTTAACATATTTAAGTTAATTAACCCTCTTTTTCATACTGAAGTCTACAAAAGCCTTAACGGCATAACGGCAGTGCATTTTGAAGAATTTTATAATCTTATATTTAGGTATAAAGTCGATTTTCTTGTATATACTCATTTAGCAATCGATATCGAAATGCTTCAAATCATTAGTTTTACATTTTCAAGTTATTTATAATAAACCTTCTTTAACGCACTGAATTCTACATAAAGCCTTAACGGTATAACTGCAGTGCATTTAAAAGAATTCCGTAATCTTATATTTAGGTACAAAGTCGATTTTTTTGTATTTACATATTTAGCAATCGATATCGAAATGCTTCAAATCATAAGTTTAACATATTTAAGTTAATTATTCCCCACTATCTTACTGAAGTCTACATAAAGCCTTAACGGCATAACGGCAGTGCGTTTAGAAGAATTCCGTTATCTTATATTTAGGTATAAGTTCGATTTTCTTGTATATACACATTTAGCAAGCGATATCGAAATGTTTCAAATCATTAGTTTAACATATTTAAGTTATTTAACCTTCTTTAACATATTGAAGTTGATATAAAGCCATGGCGGCATAACGGAAGTGCATGTAGAAGAATTCCGTAGTCTTATATTCAGGTATAAAGTCGATTTTCTTGTATATACACATTTAGCTATCGATATCGAAATGCTTCAAATCATTAGTTTAACATATTAAGTTAATAAACATTTTTTAGCTTAATGAGGTCTACATAAAGCCTTAACGGTATAACGGCAGTGCATTTAGAAGAAATCCGTAATGTTATAATTTTATATATAGGTATAAAGTCGATTTTGTTGTATCTACACATTTAGCAATCGATATCGCGATGCTTCAATTCATTAGTTTAACATATTTAAGTTAATAAACCTTCTTCAACGAACTGAAGTTGTCATAAAGCCATGGCGGCATAACGGCAGTGCATTTGGAAGAATTCCGTAATCTTATATTTAGGTATAAAGTCGATTTTCTTGTATATACACATTTAGCAATCGATATCGAGAAGCTTCAAATCATTAGTTTAACATATTTAAGCTAACAACCCTTCTTCAACGCACTGAAGTTGTCATTAAGCCATGGCGGCATAACGGCAGTGCATGTAGAAGAATTCCGTAATCTTATTTTTAGGTATAAAGTCGATTTTCTTGTATATACACATTTATCAATCGATATCGAAATGCTTCAAATCATTAGTTTAACATATTTAAGCTAATTAACCCACTTTATCTTACTGAAGTCTACATAAAGCCTTAACGGCTTAACGGCAGTGCATTTAGAAGAATTCCGTAATCTTATATCTAGGTATCAAATCGATTTTCTTGTATATACACATTTATCAATCGAAATCGAAATGCTTCAAATCATTAGTTTAACATATTTAAGCTAATTAACCCTCTTTATCTTACTGAAGTCTACATAAAGCCTTAACGGCATAACGGCAGTGCATTTAGAAGAATTACATAACCTTATAATTAGGTATAAAGTCGATTTTCTTGTATATACCCATTTAGCACTCGATATCGAAATACTTCAAATCATTATTTTAACATATTTAAGTTAATAAACCTTCTTCAACGATCTGAAGTTGGCTTAAAGCCATGGCGGCATATCGGCAGTGCATATAGAAGAATTCCGTTATCTTATATTTAAGTATAAATTCGATTTTCTTGTATATACACATTTAGCAAGCGATATCGAAATGTTTTAAATCATTAGTTTAACATATTTAAGTTAGTAAAGTTTCTTTAACTTATTGAAGTTGATATAAAGCCATGGCGGCATAACGGCAGTGCATTTAGAAGAATTCCGTAATCTTATATTTAGGTATAAAGGCGATTGTGTTGTATATATACATTTAGCAATCGATATCGAGATGCTTCAAATCATTAATTTAACATATTTAAGTTAATAAACCTTCTCTAACGATCTGAAGTTGGCATATAGCCATGGCGGCATAGCGGCAGTGCATGAAAAGAATTCCGTAATCTTATATATAGGTATAAAATTGATTTTCTTGTATATACTCATTTTGCTATCGATATCGAAATGCTTCTAATCATTAGTTTAATATATTAAGTTAATAAACAATTTTTAGCTTACTGAAGTCTACATAAAGCCTTAACGGTATAATGGCAGTGCATTTAGAAGAATTCCGTAATGTTATAATTTTATATTTTGGTATAAAGTCGATTTTCTTGTATATACACATTTAGCAATCGATATCGCGATGCTTCAATTCATTAGTTTAACATATTTAAGTTAATAAACCTTCTTCAACGAACTGAAGTTGTCATATAGCCATGGCGGCATAGCGGCAGTGCATGAAAAGAATTCCGTAATCTTATATATAGGTATAAAATTGATTTTCTTGTATATACTCGTTTTGCTATCGATATCGAAATGCTTCTAATCATTAGTTTAATATATTAAGTTAATAAACATTTTTTAGCTTACTGAAGTCTACATAAAGCCTTAACGGTATAATGGCAGTGCATTTAGAAGAATTCCGTAATGTTATAATTTTATATTTAGGTATAAAGTCAATTTTCTTGTATTTGCACATTTAGCAATCGATATCGAAATGCTTCAAACCATTAGTTTAACATATTTAAAATAATTAACCTTCTTTAACGTATTGAAGTTGATACAAAGCCATGGCGGCATTATGACAGTAGGATTGGAAGAATTCCGTAATCTTATATTTAGGTATAAAGTCAATTTTCTTGTATATACACATTAAGCAATCGATATTGAAATATAGTTTAACATATTTAAGTTAATAAACCTTCTTTAACGCACTGAAGTCTACATAAAGCGTTAACGGCATAACGGCAGTGCATCTAGAAGAATTCCGTTATCTTATATTTAGGTATAAATTCGATTTTCTTGTATATACATATTTGGCAAGCGATATCGAAATGCTTCAAATCATTAGTTTAACATATTTAAGTTAATAAACCTTCTTTAACGCACTGAAGTCTACATAAAGCCTTAACGGTATAACAGCACTGCATTTAGAAGAATTCCGTTATCTTATATTTAGGTATAAATTCGACTTTCTTGTATATACTCATTTAGCAAGCGATATCAAAATGCTTCAAAATATTAGTTTGACTTTTTTAAGTTAATTAACCTTCTTTAACGAATTGAAGTTGACATAAAGCCATGGCGTCATAACGACAGTACATTTGGAAGAATTCCGTAATCTTATATTTAGGTATAAAGTCGATTTTCTTGTATATACACATTTAGCAATCGATATCGAAATGCTTCAAATCATTAGTTTAACATATTTAAGTTAATAAACCTTCTTTAACTCACTGAAGTCTACATAAAGCCTTAACGGCATAACGGCAGTGCATTTAGAAGAATTCTGTTATCTTATATTTAGGTATAAATTCGATTTTCTTGTATATACACATTTAGTAATCGATATCGAAATGCTTCAAATCATTAGTTTAACATATTAAAGTTAATAAACCTTCTTTAGCGCACTAAAATCTACATAAGGCCCTTATGGCATAACGGCAGTGCATTTAGAAGAATTCCATAATGTTATAATTTTATATTTAGGTATAAAGTCGATTTTCTTGTATTTACATATTTAGCAATCAATATCGAAATGCTTCAAACCATTAGCTTATCATATTTAAATAACTAACCTTCTTTACAGAAGCCATAACGGCATAACGGCAGTATATTTGGGTAATTTCCGTTATCTTATATTTAGGTATAAATTCGATTTTCTTGTATATACATATTTGGCAATCGATATCGAAATGCTTCAGCTCATTAGTTTAACATATTTAAGTTAATAAACCTTCTTTAACTTTCATAACTGCAGTGCACGCAGAAGAATTCCATAATCTTATATTTAGGTATAAATTAGATTTTCTTGTATATACATATTTAGCTATCGATATCGAAATGCTTCAAATCATTAGTTTAACATATTAAGTTAATAAACATTTTTTAGCTTACTGAAGTCTACATAAAGCCTTAACGGTATAACGGCAGTGCATTTAGAAGAATTCCGTAATGTTATAGTTTTATATTTAGGTGTAAATTCGATTTTCTTGTACTTACACATTTAGCAGTCGATATCGAAATGCTTCAAATTACTGGTTTGACATATTTAAGTTAATAAACCTTCTTTAACGAACTGCAGTTTATACAAAGCCATGGCGGCATAACGACAGTACATTTGGAAGAATTCCGTAATCTTATATTTAGGTATAAAGTCGATCTTCTTGTATATACACATTTAGCAATCGATATCGAAATGCTTCAAGTCATTAGTTTAACATATTTAAGTTAATAAACCTTCTTTAACGCACTGAAGTCTACATAAAGCCTTAACGGTATAACAGCATTGAATTTAGAAGAATTCCGTTATCTTATATTTAGGTATAAATTCGACTTTCTTGTATGTATTCATTTAGCAAGCGATATCAAAATGCTGCAAACCATTAGTTTAACATATTTAAAAAAAATTAACCTTCTTTAACGTATTGAAGTTGGTACAAAGCCTTGGCGGCATAATGACAGTACATTTGGAAGAATTCCGTAAACTTTTAGTTAGGTATGTAGTCGATTTTCTTGTATATACACATTTAGCAATCGAAATCGAAATGCTTCAAATCATTAGTTTAACATATTTAAGTTATTAAACCTTCTTTAACGCACTGAAGTCTACATAAAGTGTTAACGGCATAACGACAGTACATTTGGAAGAATTCCGTGGTCTTATATATAGGTATGAATTCGA
>JAPZAG010002552.1:0-16202 GCA_027475135.1 Bactrocera correcta | reverse complement strand
CCGTTATCTTATATTTAGGTATAAATTCGACTTTCTTGTATATATTCATTTAGCAAGCGATATCAAAATGCTTCAAACCATCAGTTTAACATAATCAAAATAATTAACTTTCTTTAACGTATTGAAGTCGATACAAAGCCATGGCGGCATAGCGACAGTACATTTGGAAGAATTCCGTAGTCTTATATTCAGGTATAAAGTCGATTTTCTTGTATATACACATATAGCAATCGATATCGAAATGCTTCAAATCATTAGTTTAACATATTTAAGTTAACTAACCTTCTTTAACGCACTGAAGTCTACATAAAGCGTTAACGGTATAACGGCAGTGCATTTAAAAAAATTCCGTTATCTTATATTTAGGTATAAATGCGATTTTCTTGTATATACATATTTGGCAAGCGATATCGAAATGCTTCAAATCATTAGTTTAACATATTTAAGTTAATTAACCTTCTTTAACTTATTGAAGTTGATATAAAGCCATATCGACAGTACATTTGGAAGAATTCCGTAGTCTTATATTTAGGTATAAAGTCGATTTTCTTGTATATATGCATTAAGCATTCGATATCGAAATGCTTCAAATAACTGGTTTAACATATTTAAGTTAATAAACCTTCTTTAACGAACTTAAGTTAATATAAAGCCATAACGGCAGTGCATTTAGAAAAATTACGTAATCTTATATTTAGGTATGAAATTGATTTTCTTGTATATACACATTTAGCAATCGATATCGAAATGCTTCAAATCATTAGTTTAACATATTTAAGTTAATAAACCTTCTTTAACGCACTTAAGTCTACATAAAGCCCTAATGGCATAACGGCAGTGCATTTAGAAGAATTCCGTAATCTTACGTTTAGGTATAAAGTCGATTTTCTTGTATATGCACATTTAGCAATCGATATCGAAATGCTTCAAATCATTAGTTTAACATATTTAAGTTAATAAACCTTCTTTAACGCACTGAAGTCTACATAAAGCCTTAACGGTATAACGGCAGTGCATTTAGAAGAATTCCGTAACGTTATAATTTTATATTTAGGTATAAAGTCGATTTTCTTGTTTTTACACATTTAGCAGTCGATATCGAAATGATTCAAACCATTAGTTTAACATATTTAAAATAATTAAACTTCTTTAACGTATCGAAGTTGATACAAAGCCATGGCGGCATAACGACAGTACATTTGGCAGAATTCCGTAATCTTATATTTAGGTATAAAGTCGATTTTCTTGAATATACACATTTAGCAATCGATATCGAAATGCTTCAAATCATTAGTTTAACATATTAAGTTAATAAACATTTTTTAGCTTACTGAAGTCTACATAAAGCCTTAACGGTGTAACGGCAGTGCATTTAGAAGAATTCCGTAATGTTATAATTCTATATTTAGGTGTAAAGTCGATTTTCTTGTATTTACACATTTAGCAGTCGATATCGAAATGCTTCAAACCATTAGTTTAACATATTTAAAATAATAAACCTTCTTTAACGTATTGAAGTTGATACAAAGCTATGGCGGCATAACGACAGTATATTTAGAAGAATTCCGTAATCTTATATTTAGGTATAAAGTCGAGTTTCTTGTATATACACATTTAGCAATCGATATCGAAATGCTTCAAATCATAAGTTTAAAATATTTAAGTTAATAAACCTTCTTTAACGCACTGAAGTCTACATAAAGCCTTGACGGTATAACTGCACTGCATTTAGAAGAATTCCGTTATCTTATATTTAGGTATATATTCGACTCTCTTGTTTATATTCATTTAGCAAACGATAGCAAAATGCTTTCAACCATCAGTTTAACATATTTAAAATAATTAACCTTCTTTAACGTATTGAAGTAAATATAAAGCCATAACGGCATAACGGCAGTGCATTTAGAAGAATTACGTAATCTTATATTTAGGCATGAATTCGAATTTCTTGTATATACACATTTAGCAATCGATATCGAAATGCTTCAAATCATTAGTTTAACATATTTAAGTTAATAAACCTTCTTTAACGCACTTAAGTCTACAAAGAGCCCTAATGGCATAACGGCAAGGCATTTAGAAGAATTCCGTTATCTTATATTTAGGTATAAATTCGATTTTCTTGTATATACACATTTAGCAATCGATATCGAACTGCTTCAAATCATTAGTTTAACATATTTAAGTTAACTAACCTTCTTTAACTCACTGAAGTCTACATAAAGCCTTAACGGCATAACGGCAGTGCATTTAGAAGAATTCCGTAATCTTTTATTTAGGTATAAATTCGATTTTCTTGTATAAACACATTAAGCAATCGATATCGAAATGCTTCAACTCATTAGTTTAACATATTTAAGTTAATAAACCTTCTTTTACGATTTGAAGTTGACATAACGGCAGTGGATGTAGAAGAATTCCATAATCTTATATTTAGGTATAAAGTCGATTTTCTTGTATAAACACATTTAGCAATCAATATCGAAATGCTTCAAATCTGTAGTTTAACATATTAAGTTAATAAACATTTTTTAGCTAACTGAAGTCTTCATAAAGCCTTAGCGGTATAACGGCAGTGCATTTAGAAGAATTCCGTAATGTTATAATTTTATATTTAGGTGTAAATTCGATTTTCTTGTATATACATATTTGGCAAGCGATATCGAAATGCTTCAGCTCATTAGTTTAACATATTTAAGTTAATAAACCTTCTTTAACGATCTGAAGTGGGCATATAGCCATGGAGGCATAACTGCAGTGCACGTAGAAGAATTCCATAATCTTATATTTAGGTATAAAGTCGATTTTCTTGTATATACATATTTAGCTATCGATATCGAAATGCTTCAAATCATTAGTTTAACATATTAAGTTAATAAACAATTTTTAGCATACTGAAGTCTACATAAAGCCTTAACGGTATAACGGCAGTGCATTTAGAAGAATTCCGTAATGTTATAATTTTATATTTACGTGTAAAGTCGATTTTCTTGTATTTACACATTTAGCAGTCGATATCGAAATGCTTCAAACTATTAGTTTATTATATTTAAGTTAATTAAGCTTCTTTAACCTATTGAAGTTGATAAAGAGCCATGGCGGCATAACGACAGTACCTTTGGAAGAATTCCGTAGTCTTATATTTAGGTATAAAGTCGATTTTCTTGTATGTATGCATTAAGCAATCGATATCGAAATGCTTCAAACCATTAGTTTAACATATTTAAGTTAATAAACCTTCTTTAACTCACTGAAGTCTACATAAAGCCATAACGGCATAACGGCAGTGCATTTAGAAGAATTCCGTTATCTTATATTTAGGTATAAATTCGATTTTCTTGTATATACACATTTAGCAATCGATATCGAAATGCTTCAACTCATTAGTTTAACATATTTAAGTTAATAAACCTTCTTTTACGATCTGAAGTTGGCATAACGGCAGTGGATGTAGAAGAATTCCATAATCTTATATTTAGGTATAAAGACGATTTTCTTGTATTTACACATTTAGCAGTCGATATCGAAATGATTCAAACCATTAGTTTAACATATTTAAAATAAATAAACTTCTTTAACGTATCGAAGTTGATACAAAGCCATGGCAGCATAACGACAGTACATTTGGCAGAATTCCGTAATCTTATATTTAGGTATAAAGTCGATTTTCTTGAATATACACATTTAGCAATCGATATCGAAATGCTTCAAATCATTAGTTTAACATATTTAAGTTAATAAACCTTCTTTAACGCACTGAAGTCTACATAGAGCGTTAACGGCATAACGGCAGTGCATTTAGAAAAATTCAGTTATCTTGTATTTAGGTATAAATTCGATTTTATTGTATATACACATTTAGCAAGCGATATCGAAATGCTTCAAATCACTAGTTTAACATATTTAAGTTAATTAACCTTCTTTAACGTATTGAAGTTGATAAAGAGCCATGGCGGCATAGCGACAGTACATTTGGAAGAATTCCGTAGTCTTATATTCAGGTATAAAGTAGATTTTCTTGTATATATGCATTGAGCAATCGATATCGAAATGCTTCAAATAACTGGTTTAACATATTTAAGTTAATAAACCTTCTTTAACGCATTGAAGTCTACATAAAGCGTTAATGGCATTGTTTAAATGAGTTAAGTCTCCCCACTCTATCCGGAAAAGCTAGCGCACCCTAGCGCAACTCACCTCGCCTAATTGGAACACCAAACTCAACATCTGAAAATAACATGCACCAATACACCACACCTGGGGACAAATTAGATTTCACCACAGCAAATAGCCACTATCTAATACCTAACAAAAGGAGTTGATTATCGCTTTTTTCACACATTCGTTTTATACTTTCGAATAGAAACGTTGACCACACAGCATCTACGCGCTGACCTTTTTCGCATGTCAACTTTTTTATATACATATACACATTCGCTAACGTACGAATCCGCGTACGCCAAAACCGGCAAATATCTCTCGGAATTGGAATCTCGCCGCCCTTCCCGTGGATTATATTTAAAACTTAATATAATATTATTTTAATGTTATTAATAAAATGGTGGAAAAAAAACAAATTGTATGCAAAAATTAAACGGATATTTTTATTTTGATTAACGCAGTGGTAGCTGCACCCCACGAGATTGAGTCTAAACTTAAATATGGTCCTTCGAGCCTTACCGAAAGGCACCTTCGGAAAAAAGAAAACAAAATTTAATATTTAAATAAATTAAAAATAAATTGTGGTAATAGAAAACAAAAGAAAGTTCGGTAAGAAAGTGCAGTGACACGAAGTGCAGAAACGAACAAAACAAAATAAAACGCAGTGACCCAAACAAAAATAACAAAATAAAAGAAAAACAAAGCAAGATAACTTATCCATGCATATGTATTTATATTATAATTATGTATATGTATATCAGGGAGGTGACAAAAATGTGAAAAGAGTGGTTTTCTGATGAAGTGACAGAAACAAAAACAAAGTCCTCTGAAAAATTAAACTACCAAACAAGAGAGCAATAAACATCTCCGCGAAACCCAAAAATCCACACAATCGGGCGCGAAAATAAAAACAATTAGATAAACGACACAATCGGGCGCGAACAACTAAAACGAATATATTACATACAAAAAAACACACAGTACGAGGAGGAGCTGGAGCACAGAAGGAGAACAACAACAAAGAAAAGAGAGAAACGAAGAATCGAGCCAGTTGGAATACTAGAAGAAGAGGAAAACAGGGATTGACGATAAAACTCTTACATACATTTACACATATGTATGTACATATTATACCCCCCAAAAAACCCCTTGCGGGATGATAAAGTGAGTGGTATCGATTCCATTTAATATTATTATTTATTATGCACGAATGTTTGTATGTATGGCTAAAATTACAGTTTTATGTAGTCATACATAAAACCTGTAATAAAAAATCCGTTTGGTTAAAATAACCAAACTGGTACCAAGCGGTAAGAATTTACATTTTGATTTCTAAAAAAGATCAAAATGCTAATATAAAATAAATATATATTTCCAAATATACTATATATACATACATAAAAGTGATAGCCTTGCATGATTACCTTTGTGTATCTAAGCACAACAATTTAACGATCAGAAAAACTAATTCAAGTATTACTTGCAAATTTCTTCGGCAATACCCCTTGTGTTTAACAAAAACAGTGAGCCGGATTGCATAAATTATGTATGCAAAGGCTCAAACATTAATTACAATTATAAGATAAAAAACAAAAAAAAGATAGGCAAAAAATGCAAATATACTTACAATAAGCATATTTACTTAGTGCATGTACCATATACATATTACGCATATATATTGCGAAACATATTTACAAAGTGCATATTTACATATAAATGTGTGCACCTTTTTTTCAATTCGTTTTCACGCTCTCTTCACAGTGCATAAACAAGCAAGCTTACAAAAAGCAAATTGATCTCCTAACGAGCTCTCAATTCCTTAAGAACATAAACATAATACTAATAATTCGTGCCTACTTAGGTAAAAAGCACATTGATCTCTCCAACGAGCTCTCAATTGCACAAAACATAAGTACCTATAATACATACGCATGTACATAGAAGTCCACGTATTAGGGTGTACCTAACTACAAAACATTCGGACATAATAAATATAAATTAATTAAAAGCGCGTTTCTTAATAATTAAGTTAAGAAATTACAAATTACCATAGGGATAAAATAATAAAAACATAAAAATAAAGAAAAAAACGACAACCTATTCTGTCGCAAGTAATACAAAACGTTATTAATAAAACTAATATTATCAGCAAGATAATCCGAAATAATTAACTCTTATTTACATAAAAGAGTATTCGGTTTCCAATCATACTATATTCCTATTAAATTCAGTTCACACTGAGAAATCTTGAATTCATTTTAAAAAAGATCTAGTACATACAACCAAAATAATGAACAATAACAAAAATCAAAGTACACCTGGAGCTACACGCTCAAAACAGGTTGCTAAATTTATTTCAGAAAGTGACAGTTTAACAAGATACTGCACTAAATTTGCCTCTTCACCGATTCACGAAAACTCTGAATCGTTATTAGAAGTAAAAGGCCAAAATCTTAAAAATTTTTGGACTCGCCTCCAAGCGGCTCATGACGCCATACTAGAATCTGACGATTCAGACTTGCCACATAATTTTAAATCATCGGCTTATGATATTTACGAAAACTGCTTAGACCAGTACGAAGAAACAAAAGCTATGATCTCCGATCAACTAAAGCTAATAAAAGCAATTGCACCTACTCCCCACAGTAGAGTAGAGCTGTCACAAATAGATAGTCAAAGGGCAAGTTCAGGCATTCAACTCGAGGTGCCCGCATGTGACACAGAAACATTTTATGGAGGTTATGAAGAATGGCCGTCCTTCCGGGACATGTTTACAGCCGTTTACATCAACCATCAAGAACTATCAAAAGCACAAAAATTGTATCACCTCAGATACAAAACGAAAGGTCAAGCAGGCGAAATAGTTAAACAGTTCGCATTAAATGACGACAATTTTAATTTGGCTTGGGAAGCTCTAAAAGCTAGATTTGAAAATGAAAGAATACTGGTCGATAAACAAGTAACGACACTAATGAACTTGCCAAAAATTAAGAAAGGAACAAGTGTAGAATTCATCAAATTAGAATCCACTGTTTCAAATTGTTTGTCGATTCTATCGACACTAAATATTCCCACACACAGCTGGGACCCAATTCTGGTAAACGTTTGCACCGCCGCATTACCAGAAAAGTCGTTACTTCTATGGGAGCAATCGCTCTCATCACGGAAAAAGTGCCCAACGTGGCAAAGAATGAAAGATTTTCTCACCACCCAATATGAAATTGCGGAAAGGTTAGAAGAAAAAATAATCAAAACTAAAACCATTAAACAAGACCAAAATAGAAGCTTCAATGGACCCCAAGCTAGAAGCAATAACAATATAAACAGAAGCACTTACAAAGCGCAATCGTTCACATCCGAACAAAGAAAACATACGTCATGCGAACTATGCACAAAAGGGCACCAGCTTAAAACTTGCGAGAAGTTTAAAAAATTAAAAGTTAACGAACGAAATAATTTTGTCAGGTCAAAACGACTTTGCACAAATTGCTTGTCACATGCGCACACTTATAAAAATTGCAAAAGCAAATTCAATTGCATATATTGTCACAAAAGACATCACTCAATGCTTCATTACAGCACATATAACACCCAACCCCATAAAAGCGCTCATAAATCAAGAACCACGGGTTTAATTGCAAACGCAAATCCCGAAAAACAAAATTCTAAAAATAGCCAAGAGACACCATGTTGCTCAAAGGCTCAAAAAGTTCAAACGCTACACAGCGAAATACAAAGTGGACTAGTTACAGAACTAGTTACCACCATGCCAACTAAAGTTGAGTATAATACAAACAGATACCTTAATTCACAATTAAGGAAATTTCGTATGTTAAGGAAACTTCCCCCTATAACAAACAAAACTCCAGAAGATCAGTATTGTGAAGACTTCTCTAAAGCCACAACTACTCGATCAAATAATGGCCGGTACGTCGTACGACAACCAATAGAGCCACAATTTTCTAATACTCCACAAATTGGTAAAAAATACAAAGTCAGAGTTACCTCTGACAGTCCAAATTATTAAAAGCACATACAACTTTTCGGCCCCGCAGGATGGCTTTCGCCAATAATGAAAAAATAATTCTGAACATATCCTAGAGCGGTGGCGGGCTACTACACGCCAAATTAGTGCGTACTAAAAATAAAATATACACAATATTATCAAAAAGTCGAAAAATCGACATTTTCATACATTTTCAAAATGCATACAATATCAAAAGGAAGTCAAGGGATCACCATACTCCCAATGCGATACAGTGACGCACCTAGACTTAACAAAAGCAAAGGTAGCTCTTATCGCACCTACATTAGCGCTTCTGATAAGGGTAGTTGGTGAGAATTTCTTGTACAACTTGAACATCCCACTTAAAAAGTTATAATTCTAAATGAAGCCGTTCGCAATTACCGGCCACACTCTCGCAAGATTCCTCTAATTTCATAGTCCTAACTCAAGGGCTAAGGAGTAACCATACTGGCCACATCTGAGCCAGGCCGATACACACATCCTTCATAAGCCGATAACACAGAAAATGTAAATAATATGCAGCTAGCTTGACAAGTCGATATTAAAGAAATTTTAAATAAAACTATAAATAATAATTATATCAAATACATATGTTTAAAACCAACGCCGCATTTCGCACTTACAGGTATTTTGCGCCCTCGGGTACTCTACCAGAAGTACTCCGAAATACAAGCAGTCGCATATATGGTACACTCGTGTAATACTAGGCAAAATATTTGCCTAGGGGGCCCAGTATGTTTAAATGAGTTAAGTCTCCCCACTCTATCCGGAAAAGCTAGCGCACCCTAGCGCAACTCACCTCGCCTAATTGGAACACCAAACTCAACATCTGAAAATAACATGCACCAATACACCACACCTGGGGACAAATTAGATTTCACCACAGCAAATAGCCACTATCTAATACCTAACAAAAGGAGTTGATTATCGCTTTTTTCACACATTCGTTTTATACTTTCGAATAGAAACGTTGACCACACAGCATCTACGCGCTGACCTTTTTCGCATGTCAACTTTTTTATATACATATACACATTCGCTAACGTACGAATCCGCGTACGCCAAAACCGGCAAATATCTCTCGGAATTGGAATCTCGCCGCCCTTCCCGTGGATTATATTTAAAACTTAATATAATATTATTTTAATGTTATTAATAAAATGGTGGAAAAAAAACAAATTGTATGCAAAAATTAAACGGATATTTTTATTTTGATTAACGCAGTGGTAGCTGCACCCCACGAGATTGAGTCTAAACTTAAATAGGCATAACGGCAGTGCATTTAGAAGAATTCCGTAATGTTATAATTTTATATTTAGGTGTAAAGTCGAGTTTCTTGTATTTACACATTTAGCAGTCGATATCGAAATGCTTCAAACCATTAGTTTAACATATTTAAAATAATAAACCTTCTTTAACGTATTGAAGTTGATACAAAGCCATGGCGGCATAACGACAGTACATTTGGAAGAATTCCGTAATCTTATATTTAGGTATAAAGTCGATTTTCTTGTATATATTCATTTAGCAATCGATATCGAAATGCTTCAAATCATTAGTTTAAAATATTTAGGTTAATAAACCTTCTTTAACGCACTGAAGTCTACATAAAGCCTTGACGGTATAACTGCACTGCATTTAGAAGAATTCCGTTATCTTATATTTAGGTATAAGTTCGACTTTCTTGTATATATTCATTTAGCAAGCGGTGTCAAAATGCCTCAAACCATCAGTTTAACATATTTAAAATAATTAACCTTCTTTAACGTATTGAAGTTGATACAAAGCCATGGCGGCATAATGACAGTACATTTGGAAGAATTCCGTAATCTTATATTTAGGTATAAAGTCGATTTTCTTGTATATACACATTTAGCAATCGATATCGAAATGCTTCAAATCATTAGTTT
This sequence comes from Bactrocera correcta, assembly GCA_027475135.1. Taxonomy (NCBI): domain Eukaryota; kingdom Metazoa; phylum Arthropoda; class Insecta; order Diptera; family Tephritidae; genus Bactrocera; species Bactrocera correcta. The sequence goes on along the minus strand of JAPZAG010002552.1, from coordinate 6,104 downwards.
AACATTTTTAAGTTAATAAACATTTTTTAGCTTACTGAAGTCTACATAAAGCCTTAACGGCATAACGGCAGTGCATTTAGAAAAATTCCGTTATCTTATATTTAGGTATAAATTCGATTTTCTTGTATATACATATTTGGCAAGCGATATCGGAATGCTTCAAATCATTAGTTTAACATATTTAAGTTAATAAACCTTCTTTAACGTATTGAAGTTGATATAAAGCCATAACGACAGTACATTTGGAAGAATTCCGTAGTCTTATATTTAGGTATAAAGTAGATTTTCTTGTATATATGCATTAAGCATTCGATATCGAAATGCTTCAAATAACTGGTTTAACATATTTAAGTTAATAAACCTTCTTTAACGAATTGAAGTTAATATAAAGCCATAACGGCATAACGGCAGTGCATTTAGAAGAATTACGCAATCTTATATTTAGGTATGAATTCGATTTTCTTGTATATACACATTTAGCAATCGATATCGAAATGCCTCAAATCATTAGATTAACATATTTAAGTTAATAAACCTTCTTTAACGCACTTATGTCTACATAAAGCCCTAATGGCATAACTGCAGTGCACGTAGAAGAATTCCATAATCTTATATTTAGGTATAAAGTCGATTTTCTTGTATATACACATTTAGCAATCGATATCGAAATGCTTCAAATCATTAGTTTAACATATTAAGTTAATAAACATTTTTTAGCTTACTGAAGTCTACATAAAGCCTTAACGGTATAACGGCAGTGCATTTAGAAGAATTCCATAATGTTATAATTTTATATTTAGGTGTAAAGTCGATTTTCTTGTATTTACACATTTAGCAGTCGATATCGAAATGCTTCAAACCATTAGTTTAACATATTTAAAATAATAAACCTTCTTTAACGTATTGAAGTTGATACAAAGCCATGGCGGCATAACGACAGTACATTTGGAAGAATTCCGTTATCTTATATTTAGGTATAAATTCGACTTTCTTGTATATATTCATTTAGCAACCGATATCAAAATGCCTCAAACCATCAGTTAAACATATTTAAAATAATTAACCTTCTTTAACGTATTGAAGTTGATACAAAGCCATGGCGGCATAATGACAGTACATTTGGAAGAATTCTGTAATCTTATATTTAGGTCTAAAGTCGATTTTCTTGTATATACACATTTAGCAATCGATACCGAAATGCTTCAAATCATTAGTTTAACATATTTAAGTTAATAAACCTTCTTTAACGCACTGAAGTCTACATAAAGCGTTAACGGCACAACGGCAGTGCATTTAGAAAAATTCCGTTATCTTATATTTAGGTATAAATTCGATTTTCTTGTATATACATATTTGGCAAGCGATATCGAAATGCTTCAAATCATTAGTTTAACATATTTAAGTTAATAAACCTTCTTAAACGATCTGAAGTGGGCATATAGCCATGGCGGCATAACTGCAGTGCACGTAGAAGAATTTCATAATCTTATATTTAGGTATAAAGTCGATTTTCTTGTATATACATATTTGGCAAGCGATATCGAAATGCTTCAAATCATTAGTTTAACATATTTAAGTTAATAAACCTTCTTTAACGTATTGAAGTTGATATAAAGCCATAACGACAGTACATTTGGAAGAATTCCGTAGTCTTATATTTAGGTATAAAGTCGATTTTCTTGTATATATGCATTAAGCATTCGATATCGAAATGCTTCAAATAACTGGTTTAACATATTTAAGTTAATAAACCTACTTTAACGAATTGAAGTTAATATAAAGCCATAACGGCATAACGGCAGTGCATTTAGAAGAATTACGCAATCTTATATTCAGGTAGAAATTCGATTTTCTTGTATATACACATTTAGCAATCGATATCGAAATGCTTCAAATCATTAGTTTAACATATTTAAGTTAATAAACCTTCTTTAACGATCTGAAGTGGGCATATAGCCATGGAGGCATAACTGCAGTGCACGTAGAAGAATTCCATAATCTTATATTTAGGTATAAAGTCGATTTTCTTGTATATACATATTTAGCTATCGATATCGAAATGCTTCAAATCATTAGTTTAACATATTAAGTTAATAAGCATTTTTTAGCTTACTGAAGTCTACATAAAGCCTTAACGGTATAACGGCAGTGCATTTAGAAGAATTCCGTAATGTTATAATTTTATATTAAGGTGGAAAGTCGATTTTCTTGGATTTACACATTTAGCAATCTATATCGAAAATCTGCAAATAACTGGTTTAGCATAATTAGGTTAATTAAACTTCTTTATCTTACTGAAGGTCAAATAAAGCCATAACGGCATAACGGCAGAATATTTGGGTGAATTCCGTAATCTTTTATTTAGATATAAAATCGATTTTCTTGTATATACACATTTCGCAATCGATATCGAAATGTTTCAACTCATTAGTTTAACATATTTAAGTTAATAAACCTTCTTTAACGATCTGAAGTTGGCATAACGGTAGTGGATGTAGAAGAATTCCGTAATCTTATATTTAGGTATAAATTCGATTTTCTTGTATACACATTTAGCAATCGATATCGAAATGCTTCAAATCATTAGTTTAACATATTTAAGTTAATAAACCTTCTTTAACGCACTTAAGTCTACATAAAGCCCTAATGGCATAACGGCAGTGCAGCTAAAAGAATTCCATAATGTTATAATTTTATATTTAGGTATAAAGTCGATTTTCTTGTATATATGCATTCAGCAATCGATATCGAAATGCTTCAAACCATTAGTTTAACATATTTAAGTTAATAAACCTTCTTTAACTCACTGAGGCCTACATAAAGCCTTAACGGCATAACGGCAGTGCATTTAGAAGAATTCCGTTATCTTATAGTTAGGTATAAATTCGATTTTCTTGTATATACACATTTAGCAATCGATATCGAAATGCTTCAAATCATTAGTTTAACATATTAAGTTAATAAACATTTTTAAGCTTACTGAAGTCTACATAAAGCCCTAATGGCATAACGGCAGTGCATTTAGAAGAATTCCATAATGTTATAATTTTATATTTAGGTATAAAGTCGATTTTCTTGTATATATGCATTAAGCAATCGATATCGAAATGCTTCAAACCATTTGTTTAACGTATTTAAGTTAATAGACCTTCTTTAACTCACTGAAGTCTACATAAAGCCTTAACAGCATATCGGCAGTGCATTAAGAAGAATTCCGTTATCTTATATTTAGGTATAAAGTCGATTTTCTTGTATATACACATTTAGCAATCGATATCGAAATGCTTCAAATCATTAGTTTAACATATTAAGTTAATAAACATTTTTTAGCTTACTGAAGTCTTCATAAAGCCTTAACGGTATAACGGCAGTGCATTTATAAGAATTCCGTAATGTTATAATTTTATATTTAGGTGTAAAGTCGATTTTCTTGTATTTACACATTTGGCAGTCGATATCGAAATGCTTCAAACCATTAGTTTAACATATTTAAAATAATAAACCTTCTTTAACGTATTGAAGTTGATACAAAGCCATGGCGGCATAACGACAGTACATTTGGAAGAATTCCGTAATCTTGTATTTAGGTATAAAGTCGATTTTCTTGTATATACACATTTAGCAATCGATATCGAAATGCTTCAAATCATTAGTTTAAAATATTTAGGTTAATAAACCTTCTTTAACGCACTGAAGTCTACATAAAGCCTTGACGGTATAACTGCACTGCATTTAGAAGAATTCCGTTATCTTATATTTAGGTATAAATTCGATTTTCTTGTATATACATATTTGGCAAGCGATATCGAAATGCTTCAAATCATTAGTTTAACATATTTAAGTTAATGAACCTTCTTTAACGTATTGAAGTTGATATAAAGCCATAACGACAGTACATTTGGAAGAATTCCGTAGTCTTATATTTAGGTATAAAGTCGATTTTCTTGTATATATGCATTAAGCATTCGATATCGAAATGCTTCAAATAACTGGTTTAACATATTTAAGTTAATAAACCTTCTTTAACGAATTGAAGTTAATATAAAGCCATAACGGCATAACGGCAGTGCATTTAGAAGAATTCCGTTATCTTATATTTAGGTATAAATTCGACTTTCTTGTATATATTCATTTAGCAAGCGATATCAAAATGCCTCAAACCATCAGTTTAACATATTTAAAATAATTAACCTTCTTTAACGTATTGAAGTTGATACAAAGCTATGGCGGCATAATGACAGTACATTTGAAAGAATTCCGTAGTCTTATATTTAGGTATAAAGTCGATTTTCTTGTATATACACATTTAGCAATCGATATCGAAATGCTTCAAATCATTAGTTTAACATATTTTAGTTAATAAACATTTTTTAGCTTACTGAAGTCTACATAAAGCCTTAACGGCATAACGGTAGTGCATTTAGAAAAATTCCGTTATCTTATATTTAGGTATAAATTCGATTTTCTTGTATATACATATTTGGCAAGCGATATCGAAATGCTTCAAATCATTAGTTTAACATATTTAAGTTAATGAACCTTCTTTAACGTATTGAAGTTGATATAAAGCCATAACGACAGTACATTTGGAAGAATTCCGTAGTCTTATATTTAGGTATAAAGTCGATTTTCTTGTATATATGCATTAAGCATTCGATATCGAAATGCTTCAAATAACTGGTTTAACATATTTAAGTTAATAAACCTTCTTTAACGAATTGAAGTTAATATAAAGCCATAACGGCATAACGGCAGTGCATTTAGAAGAATTACGCAATCTTATATTTAGGTATGAGTTCGATTTTCTTGTATATACACATTTAGCAATCGATATCGAAATGCTTCAAATCATAAGTTTAACATATTTAAGTTAATAAACCCTCTTTAACGCACTTATGTCTACATAAAGCCCTAATGGCATAACGGCAGTGCATTTAGAAGAATTCCGTTATCTTATATTTAGGTATAAATTCGATTTTCTTGTATATACACATTTAGCAATCGATATCGAAATGCTTCAATTCATTAGTTTAACATATTTAAGTTAATAAACCTTCTTTAACGATCTGAAGTGGGCATATAGCCATGGAGGCATAACTGCAGTGCACGTAGAAGAATTCCATAATCTTATATTTAGGTATAAAGTCGATTTTCTTGTATATACATATTTAGCTATCGATATCGAAATGCTTCCAATCATTAGTTTAACATATTAAGTTAATAAACATTTTTTAGCTTACTGAAGTCTACATAAAGCCTTAACGGTATAACGGCAGTGCATTTAGAAGAATTCCGTAATGTTATAATTTTATATTAAGGTGTAAAGTCGATTTTCTTGGATTTACACATTTAGCAATCTATATCGAAAATCTGCAAATAACTGGGTTAGCATAATTAGATTAATTAAACTTCTTTTCTTACTGAAGTTTAAATAAAGCCATAACGGCAAAACGGCAGTATATTTGGGTGAATTCCGTAATCTTTTATTTAGATATAAAATCGATTTTCTTGTATATACACATTTCGCAATCGATATCGAAATGCTTCAACTCATTAGTTTAACATATTTAAGTTAATAAACCTTCTTTAACGATCTGAATTTGGCATAACGGTAGTGGATGTAGAAGAATTCCGTAATCTTATATTTAGGTGTAAATTCGATTTTCTTGTATACACATTTAGCAATCGATATCGAAATGCTTCAAATCATTAGTTTAACATATTTAAGTTAATAAACCTTCTTTAACGCACTTAAGTCTACATAAAGCCCTAATGGCATAACGGCAGTGCAGTTAGAAGAATTCCATAATGTTATAATTTTATATTTAGGTATAAAGTCGATTTTCTTGTATATATGCATTAAGCAATCGATATCGAAATGCTTCAAACCATTAGTTTAACATATTTAAGTTAATAAACCTTCTTTAACTCACTGAGGCCTACATAAAGCCTTAACGGCATAACGGCAGTGCATTTAGAAGAATTCCGTTATCTTATAGTTAGGTATAAATTCGATTTTCTTGTATATACACATTTAGCAATCGATATCGAAATGCTTCAAATCATTAGTTTAACATATTAAGTTAATAAACATTTTTAAGCTT